>CM020620.1:26005651-26184828 GCA_009829735.1 Pyropia yezoensis
CCTTGAGGTTACCCTCGGGCAGGCTTCATCCTTCTTGCTGTCCGTCCGCGGCAGGGTCGGCTGTTTCATCTTCCGACGGGTGTCCGTCGGCACATCGCGCAGTTGGGCGTGGATCTGATAGCCGCCAAGACCGGGTTGGCCCGGGAGTTGGAAGCCCTGCTGGCTGTTCACGATTCCGTGAACTGGGCTGGGGTGTTTGGCCCTTCCCCCGTACCGGGACCCGCAGGCTGGGGCTTCCCCCTTGCCTCGTCACTCGTTGCGTGTCCGGCGTACTCAGCCGGGTGAGCCTAGTTGCCATGGGTGGGCGTCCACCGAGGCCGTTCCTGACCTGGGTATTCCATGGTTATCCATGACCCTCTTCAGGTCCTTGCTCCGTGGTTCGGTAACCCGATGCCAGCGGCGGTTGGCCGTCGTCCCCGAGAGTGGGGCTCTGTGGGTGGGGAGCGTGAGGTGTCCGTCGTCGGGCGGAGTACCGCCGTGGTTACGGTGGAGCCCCTTCGGTAGGGTCCTACCGGGCCTCGTATCAGGTGCCACCGGCTCCGGTGGTAGCCGTGTCGGCTCCTGTGGCTCCTCTGGCTGCGCCAGTGTCACCTCCCGCTCCTGTCCTACATGACGGGGGTCCCCGTCTCTGGTATGAAGGCGTTGACGCCCTTGTTACCCGCGCAATGCGTGGGGGTCTCTCTGTTAGCTGGGGGGATATCCCCCCAGGTGCTGCGCTGGTTGGGTCAGCGCGTTGCTTTGGTGGCGTGCTGGACCGCCTTCAGAAAGCTCTGGAGGACGTGGAGGCTGGCCGCAGCACCCTCGTCCAGCTATGCACCGAGGTAACTCGGGTGGTCGACCGTCGTGACATTGCCGACCGGTGGAGCACGGAGGTATACGCGCTTACGCGTGAGTGGCCTCCCTCGGGCAGTGGGTCTACCCACTGAGGAGTGCTATTTGTTTGTGAGGGAGAGGGCCCCGGCAACCCTTATGGTCGCCGGGTAGTAGTGAGTATAAACTCATCCCCCGCTGGGGGCATTGCTTGCCTCTGTTTGCTGCCCTGGGGAGTACCCCTTCTGGCTCAGTGGTGCCTTGCCTCCCGCCCAACTTCTTTCGGTTGGTTCATGCTTGGGGAGGTTATCCTCCCTCACTTTGTGTCTTGGCTTGGGGAGGTCATCCTCCCGTGTAAGCTCCCTAGTTACTTCGATATTATCGGAGTTAGCCTTTACCTTTAAGTTAACTTATTAAGGTTCAGGTTTTTACTTAGTTACCTAAGCTTAGCTCTACTTAGTTACCTAAGCTTGGTTCGACTTAGAAACCTAAGTCTGATTTGACTTAGAAACCTAAGTCTGCCGTAACCATGTCACACCCTACTTAGTAGGTATAAGCCTCACCCCCCAACAGCCGAAGTCGGTGTCGGTTGGGTTGTTACAGGAGGCGTCGTCGCCTCATGTACGGCATGAGGAGTTGGCGGGGTATATTCGCCGCCTGTTCCCAGGTGGGTGAGTCGTATCCGACCCACATAACCTTGACGTACCAGGGTCCTGGTATGTCCGGGTCGGTGTGTCCGACCACGCTCTCTACTTGGTATGGAATCCCATCCGGTCCCACCGGGTCATCCGACCGGTGGGTTGTAAGAGCTTCATGTAGCAACCCAGCCGGTACCGGCTGAGGCTGTTCCGGCTTCGGAGCAGGTGTGACATCATTCATACTGATGCGTTGGATCTCCGTATCGGAGTGTAAGATAACAGAGTGGTCATCTCTGTGGAGGATCTGGTACGGTCCCTTGACCGGTTGCATAAGCTTGTTCCCTCGGAACTTCTGGTGTCTGATATAGACCCAGTCACCTGTTACCAGGGTTGCGTTGCGCACCCGTAGTCGGGCGTCGAAGTTCTTCTTATACCGAAGTTGTGTTCTGTCAAGGGCACCCTTGAGCTTAGGAATCATCCACGATAGCTTGGCCAACCAAGCTAGGTGGATGCGTTCGGCGGGTCGGCCCTTCGGTGTATCATACCGAGTGCACCTGCCGGGTGGCAGCGTCAGGTTACCGACGCCTAGTGGCATGACCCACTCCAGCGGAGCAATGTTTGTGCTCCGATGTGGCCTGGCATTGTATGCCAGGGTGAGTACGGACAGAAGCCTGTCCCAAGTGTTCGTGTGCTCGGCCACGTAGCACTGTAGCATCTTTACGATGGTGCGGTTGAACCGCTCCACCTGCCCGTTGGACTGCGGGTGGTAGTCGGATGCCCGACGTGGTTCGATACCGAACATGCCCAGGACCTTAGTGCAGAATGCCGACGTAAGGTTTGCTCCGTTATCGGAGAGGAGTTGCTTCATGACTCCGTATGCACTGATCCAGTGGTCAACCACTGCGTTCATGATCGTGTATGCCGTATCATTCGGGATGGCTGCCGCTCTTGACAGCTTAGTGAAGCGGTCAGACATGACCAGGATATGCCTGTTCCCTTCTTCCGTTATCGGAAGTGGCCCGAGTATGTCGATAGCGACTTGCTCGTTGGGCCCATCAGGTGGGAATAGCTTCATGGCAGACGCCCGCCTATGTAGACTCATGCGGTTACGTGCACAGGGGTGGCATCCCCGTACGTGGTCGACCACGTCGACGGCCATTGCTGGCCAGTAGAAGAACCTTCGCATTGCTGCGAACATACGTGAACCCCCCGGGTGTCCGGCTGTAGGGTTCTCATGTTCTCGTTTCATGACGGCTTGCCGTAAGGACACGGGAACCACGACTTGATGTCGTCCATCGGCGGGTGCCCGCCGGTATATGAGTCCGTCTTCGTTCTCGGAGAAGATGCCGGCCGTACCGGCCAGGAGGTTAGCACGATGACGTCTACAGTCATCGTCGTT
The DNA here is from genome assembly GCA_009829735.1 of Pyropia yezoensis. Classification (NCBI taxonomy): domain Eukaryota; phylum Rhodophyta; class Bangiophyceae; order Bangiales; family Bangiaceae; genus Pyropia; species Pyropia yezoensis. The sequence goes on from CM020620.1 coordinate 26,008,499, forward strand.
GGCCTGTGCCTCGCGGAAGTCCGCGAGGGTCAATGGGCACGCAAGGTGTGCCATGGTATGGTCAGCCATACCCTGGGTAGCATTACCCACCATGCACACCGGTACTACCGGGATGTCCTCGTCCACCGGGCGGGTATCCCCGCTCGGGGTGTCGAGCCGAGACAACGCGTCTCCGAGGTGGTGGGTTGACCCAGCCTTATACACCGTGCGGTAGTCGTGCTCGGCCATCTTCAGCCTCCATCGGGCTAGCCTCCCATGGCTATCGGAAGCCTTGTCACCAAGGTTGAGGAGCCATCGTAGGGGTTTGTGGTCGGACCTCACGATGAACCTGGAGCCTTCCAGGTATGGACGGAGCAGTTGCACTGCCCATATAACTCCGAGGCATTCACGCTCGGTGGCACTATAGTTCCGCTCAGCCGGGTTGAGTGTCCGGCTGAAGTACCCTACCGGACGTAGGTCCGGGATAACGTTATCGGTACCGATCAACGTCTCTCCCTGTAACAGGGTGCATCCCACTTGTGTATCACACGCATCGACATCGATGACGAAGGTACCCCGTCTATGCGGTAACGCAAGGACGGGTGGGGCTAGTAGGGCTCGCTTCAGCGACTCGAATGCCTCCTCTTCGCTAGGCGAAGGGGGTTGGAGTACCTTGGGTAAGGTACTGCTCGTAAGAACCGTTAACGGTTTAGCTATCCGAGCGAAGTCCTTGACGAACCGTCGGTATACATTGCACATTCCCAGGAAGCTCTTGAGCTGCGTCTGGGTGTTAGGGAACCGGGCATCCCGGAGTGCCCGGGTATTGGCTTCGAGTACCCCTAGTTTACCAGGGGTTATCTGGTGGCCCAGATATTCGACCGTCTGTTGGAAGAAGGCGCACTTCTTCAGACGCAGGGTTACCCCGGCGTTCCTCAAGAGGGTGAGTACCTCGTCAACATGTTGTACATGGTCATCCATGTTACGCGAGAAGATGATGACGTCATCGAGGTACACTAGGCAGTTACGCCACTTCACCCCCGACAGTATGATGTCGATAGCCCGCTGGAATGTAGCGGGGGCGTTGGACAATCCGAAGGGCATCCTTAGGAGCTCGTACACTCCACTGTGACAGACGAATGCCGTCTTGGGGATATCCTCGTCCGCCACCGGGATCTGCCAGTATCCGGCGTTGCAGTCGATGGTGGTAAACACCGTAGCCTCCCCCAGGGAGTCGATGCATTCATCCATCCTTGGTAAAGGGTATGAGTCCTTCTTGGTAACCAAGTTGAGGCGTCGATAATCGATGCAAAACCGAGGGGTTTGATCCTTCTTCGGCACAATAACGACTGGGGCACCCCATTCCGACATCGAAGGTCGGATCACCTTAGCTTCACTCATCCTCTTCACTTCTCCATCAACGATCTCTCGTTGCATAGGTCCCGCTCGGTGCGGTTGTGACCGGGCGGGTCGTGCGCCTGGTACCAGGTCTATACGATGTTGGGTTGCCCCAATGGTCCCCAAGGCCCCGCCTGTCCACATAACGTCATGCTTTCTTAGCATCCGTCGTACCCCTTCGGCTACCGAAGGGGGAAGGTGGTCGAGGTCAGCCTCGGCCAGTGCCTTCAAGGCCTCTTGGTCCTTTGGCGGCAGGTCCGCCGGAGCCGCCGATGGGTTAGGCTTCCCGTCATCGGGTTGCTGTCGCTCGGTGGTCTCGGCGACCGCCAGTACTTCAAGTGGTTCCACTTGACCTTCCTTATCAGGGGTAAGGATATCTCCTTCGTAGAGTTCGGCAATCCCGAGGATAGTTCCCTTCGGGAGGGTGACTGCCTTACGGCGGTAGTTCGCCATCACTAGGAGGGACGACCCTCCTGCTGGGAGGTCTATGAGACCGTTGGCCATGGTCAACCCATGGCGCTTGTACGTCCGTAGGTTGGACTGGACTCTGCAGATGCCTGCGAGGTCACAGTTAACCGGGAGGACTGTCTCTGACAACGGCTCAAAGCGAGTTCGCTTGGCCAACCGAAGTGTCTTCGGCTCGACGCTTGCGTACACCTCAGCCACGTTAACGTGGCTTCCTTGTAGCGTCAGGTCCCTGACGATAGCCGTGTGTCCTCGCTTCGTCCCGTCGGCTTCTTGAAGCTCGACGGTCCTCCGGCCTGGCCGGATTGCATCAACGTGAACGTTGATGAAGGTGCACCCCAGTATGCAGGGCACCGATAGCGTTTCACATACCAGGAAGTCAACTTCCGTGGTGAGATCCCCGATGGTAACCTGCAGCGACATCGCTGCGGTCGTACGAATGAGTCGACCATTCGCGTCCTTGATGGTGGGTCCCCGAGTCACTCTGACTCGTGGAAGCCACTTGTCCGGGAGGGTATCCTTCCGGATAAGGTTGGGTCCAGCCCCTGTGTCCAGTACAGGGTAGTACGATCGTGTCGACTGGGGGTCAACCCCCAGTGTGGCTGATACCTTGAAGTTCTCCAAGGTAAACAACACATGTCCTACACCGATATCCGGTGTAGCTCGGGCATCCTGAACAGGGCCCTTGTCTGGTTCAACGTGACGGGGCTTCCCGTCCTCTCCTCCCAACCTTGGAGGTTGGTCATCAATCCCCTGACGCCGTGTCGTCGGGGCCGGAAGGTGTACCCGGGGGTTGATGCGGCGTCGGCTCAACCGCGCTCTCCGTGGGGCTTTCCCCGCGGTACTCCGGGGTGGCTTGCTTGGGTGACCCCAGCGCCCCCCGGTCATCCTTCCTCTTACTCGTTTCCCGCCCTTGGTAGGGTGCTGTCCGCCGGGACATCCGGCTGAGGAGGTGCCCCCTCGACGGCCAGTACTCCACCTGGAGCTGGCTGCCTACCCGGTGCGGGTCCGGGTGCTCGGGCGGGATACCCCCCGGTGGATGCCTTGCGTTGCGCCGCTGCCCGCCGAGACTCCTCGGGGATGAGTGGGCAGGAAGACACCCAGTGCTGGGGATCCCCACACAACATACATCCGGACGTGCCGGTCCCCCCTTGAGGTCGCATCGGGGTAGCCCCGTAGCTACGGTTGCCTCCCTCGGGCGCCCGAGTGCCTGCTCCCTGGTAGGCCTTGGGTCCTTGGGTCAACCGGAACATGGACTCCCCCAACCGGTTGGGTCGGCCCGCAATCTGCGGGGGTGCCTCCGTGCGCACCGCCCATGTTGGCAAGGGATGGTGAGGGTTACCCGTCACCGGGGAGTACCCCGTAGTCCGCACATACGGGACGCGCCGTCCCGTTCCTTCGTTGACCTGGAACTGGGTTCCAGCCGGGGCGATGTACGCTACCGTACCATGTTCATCAATCACCGGCGTCGCCGGTAGCAACAGGTGGCCCTGTTGGTCGACCAGAGGGTCACCCTCACCAATAGGGGTATGTTCGGTCGCCACCAGTACTGGTGCGGCCTTACGTTCCACCTTCTCTTGCCTCGGTACCGGGGTAAGACTGGGCTTGCCTCCCTCACCCTTGGGCTTCGGGGCCAAGGCACACTCCGGGTGTAGAGCCCGGTAGGCGTCCCCTAGGGACTTGCACATATGCATCAGTCGACTGAAGTTCGTCCGTGCCGTGTTGGCGCCCCGTGCGGATATCCGCACGTAGTTGGGTACTCCTGCGAACAGGATGGCCCGCAGCTCCCCTTCTCCGAGGAGCTTCCCCAGCTCGTAGTCGAGCTCTTGGATCCGGCGTCCAAACATCTCCTCATCCTCCCAGGACTGGGCGGTGGCAGTGCGAAGGGCCCGATAGTGGTCCTCGCACTTGTCCTCACTGAGGTAGCTGCTCAGCAGCTCCTTCAATATTCCACGGTAATCCATGGGGGTGGCCGCGACCCTCATTCCCGGCATCGGGGATGCCTGGCGAAGAATGCCTCGCACCCGTTCATCAACAAAGAACGGGAGGATCTCCAGGGCCAGCCCCTCGTTAACGAGCGCCTTGTCTGCGGCTGCCTTGAAGCTAGTCAAGAAGCCGATGACTGCCAACGGGCGTCCGTTCGGCCCCCCGAACATAGGGACTCCCTTCATAAGGGTCTGCATAGAGCGGATCGCCCGATGCGACGTATTACGCATCGATTCCGATACGGTGGTAGAGCGGTCCTCCAAACGATAACGTTCCGGAGTAAGAACCGACCGGAAGACCTCGTTGACGATCTCCGTGTCAGCGTCCTGGATATCCAGTCGCTTAGCCAGTTGATGAGCGAACTCATCGGACTCCATCCGCTTCAGTAGGCTCGCAGTTACCTGCGCGGTCATAGATTCCACCACTGAAGATGGTACTTCAGGCGTCGGCACCTCGGGAACCCGAGTTGCCGGGCCTCCTTCGTCGTGAGGGTACTGCGAGAGGGTACCCCCTCCTCCAATAACCGACTCTCCCCCGGCGTACGTATCCGCCGGGTCGTGTCCGCGGAGTCCGCTTCGGGTGCTCCGAGCGTATCGCTCCGTGTGACTCCGTTCCAACTCTGCCGACGAGTCGGACCCATACCCCATTGTGTCCGGGGGTTGTCCAGGAGTAGCAACACCGGGGTTGACCCTGGTGGACTCCGAAAGTAGTCCGGCCGGTTCGAACCGTACCGGTGTGGGAGGAACACGACGGGGTCCCGTCGTGTGCCGTGTTGACATCAACACTGCCATTGCGTCCTCCGTCCGATCTTGACGGGCGTCGAGCCCGGAAAACCGGGCCTCGATGCGGGCCAACGATGCCATCAGGGAATCCCCTGGTGAAGGAGGCGGCGGAGTGAGGTCGGTCGACGACAGTTGAGGCGGGCCCCCGCCTCCTGCCGTCCGAGCCGTGCCAAACGTCGATCCGGCACCGGAAAGCATTGGCGTCTCAATGTTATCGATCGGGTTCCCGATCCCGGTTCCCGTAGTCACCTCCGGGGTCGGCGTCGACGCCGATCCGTCATCTTGAACGTTCCCCGTCTCTTGGGTAGACATGGTCACAATCAGTCAACCGACGTATCAATCACCACGAACAAGAGAGCGAGGGGGTAGATTGGGGAGAGTAACAGTAGATCACAGTCACAGGTAAAATCTCAACACAATCGATCAGGTCGCAACACCACGAGTACAAGAAAAGGACCGGATCCCTATCCGTGTGCCAGGGCCGAAGACGGCGTCACCACAAGGGTGACGGAAACCCGTCCCCTGCTGCTCCACCAATGTAGCACAATAGGGATCCGTCGCACGTCCACTCTCAGGGAACACTCACCAAGGGGGATCGGCACCAACGTCACCGGGAGGCCAAGGTTGCTGTCCTTGGAGCGCAAGCCACGGGAACAAGATGGGAGCCCAAATGGGAGGGGTTTGTTGTTCTACCTTGGCCGGCGGTGGAGTCGCCACCGGCCCCCTCGTTATAAACCCTCGGAGACACTACTAACTACCCTTCACCCCAAGATGCAAGTCCCTCTGGTCATACGTAACTTATAGATACCGTGACCAGTACGAACTATCAAATTGAAAGTTAAGGGTTAGAAGTAGCCCCCCTGATATTAGGGTCACAATACGGACAACCATATTGCTACATTGAACATCCGCCGTCGCTCCGTCGTGAGCTGGTCCTCGGGGTAAAGCTTCAGCAGCCATGTCTCGAGAGCAAATCCCCCGTCAGCCAGCAAAATGTAGTGAGGGCAGAGCACCGGGGAGCTGCCAGTCCGGCGCTCATACCATGCGCTCTCCTTGAACGCACGACTGTCAGCCATGGAGCCACGTAGCCCTGACCGTGTCATAATGAGCCGCTTGCCCGCGTCGACGATAGCGAGAAGAATTACACCGTAAAAGCACTTACGCGTGTTGAAAGCCGTCTTGTATCTAGCTGGAGCGGTGCAGATGGGGATGAGGCACCCGTCGATGACGCCAGCCACACGCCTGATTTTTTAGTCCAGGCGACTCTCAAACCGCGCCGCGACGGCCGCTTGACCTGTCTCCGTCCGGGGAAAGTGCGGGGGTGGCAACGCACATTGAATCGCCCGGAGAACTTCTCTGACGATAGATGAGAACGTAGAGTTGGCCATGTCCGCCACCTCGCACGCCTCAAACTGGCTTCCCCCTTGACCAAGCCAAAACAAAACCACCAGGAGCCGAATACGAGGCTTGATGCTTGGCGCGCGTCCCACTACCCCGTCTCCATCACAGCGCAGAAACGGCTGTGCTCGCGAGAGAAGAAGTTCAAACGAGGTAGGCGTCATGCGCATCCGCTTGTAAAAATATTGATCGCCACGTTCCTTCAGGCGAGAGAGCCATGTCTGTTCGTTGTCGCGGTTCCACACCGCCCGTGACTCTCCGTCTCCCCAGCGAAAGAGAACTGCTAACGCGAACGCGTAAAGGAAAGCATTGTTTTCATCTTCGTCCGAACCGTCGTCGCCAAGAGCTCCGTCCACTCCCACACAATCCTCGCCCACCGCGCCCATGCCTCCGCCTCCGCATGCGGACAAATCATCAACGTCCGGACCCCCCAACATATCCAGCCCGTCGTCGCCCCCAGGCAAGCAGTCGGCAGCCGCATCCCCAGGTGAACTGAGCTCATCAAATTCGCCGTCCAGAGCGGCGAATGGATCCTCAACGGGCCACCGGGGTACCACCGGGCGCGGGCGACCCATGCCAACGGCCGCAGGCGCACGTGCGCCCAGATAGCACGAGGGTATACGAGATAGACCACTCGAGATATCGCGTGGTCAGGCCTGTGGCCGGGGGGGGGGGGGAGGGGGGGGGGGGGCAGGAAGAAGGCCTGTGAAGCAGTTCGGGGGGAACACGCGAGAAAGGGTCGCTTGCAGTGTTGAAAGGGGCGCCGCTGACCTGCCACCGGCGCTCGGATGAAGGCGCGCGGGGACCCTCTCTGCACTCGCGAAGACGGTGCTGGTCAGTGCCAGATCTTCGCTTGACTCGGGCGACGTCGGGTCGTCCCCGCAAGTGGTCACGGGGTCCTGGATTGAAAGACTTGTTCCCATTTGTTCTCCTTGTATCACTTACATTCGGTCCGATCGATCGACTGGCTGTACTTGACTGTGGTTTCGTCTCTGGCCCCGACTCCGAGACCTGGTCGGGGAGGTGGTCCAGCGCTGGGTCTTGCAACGGCTCATTTTACTATGAAATCGAAGGGCGTGGTCCCGGAACTGCGCGGGACCGGGGCCCAGAAACCAATTACCGAATCGGGCTCAGAAGTGACCGGGGTCCCGCCAGCAATACTTGAGGGGTCCATCGTTTCCAGGAGTTAACTCCAGGAGTTATAATTTCACCGGACAGACCGACCTGGATTTGTAAAAAATGCCCAGTCAAAGTCCGGGTGGGTTTGTGTACGTACTTTGGTCAACCAACGTAGTGACGCGCGACAATTGGTCAAGTGCCGCGGGATCGCGGCGACGAGATCAAGAGCGTGCAAAACTATATCGTTTAATCCAATAACAAGCCAATCGTTCGAGGGCGCGCAATCGGATTTTCGGTCGGCGTCCGCGCTCGGGCCCGAGTCGGTCTCGTCGGATTTTCACGCGGGGGGGAGATCAAAGGGGGAAAATCGGGCTCACGCGGTAGATCGATGGGGGTTGTCCATCGGTGCCCCGCGCCAGCTGGCGGTGGTGCGCCTTGCCACGCAAGTGGCTTTCGAGTTGAACCACCGAATCAAACTCACGCCCACAGGGATCGCAGCGTGGGAGAGTGGAAGGGCGGTTGACAGTATTGCGATGCCGATGTGAGTTGCGATGGTCGCCGAGAGGCTGTTGCACGTCACACAGCAGGGCTTACACTGGTGTCTGCCCAGTGGGATGCGGTGGGCCTTGGCGATTCGGCGCTGGTCGCGCTGTTCCACCGCCCGCGCGGTAGTCGGCTTAATGTGCCCAATCAGCGGTGGGGGCGGCGCGATGAAACGGCGCGCCGGTTCCTGCGGTGGTAGCAGCATGCGCCGGTTCGTCCGGGCCGCTGTGCCCGCCGAGGCAGGGCCCTTTCCCTTGCCCGAGAGGGGGGGCTTGGGGGCGGTCCGCCCCAGCAGGGATAGGTGCGGGGGGGCCGCCTGGGTGGAGGTGGAAAAAGCGCCCGCCGGGGGCCTGCGTGCCCCCGGGTGAAGGTGCCCTGCCACGGGGCCGCGTGCCGACGGACTGCCGCGTGCCGACGAGCCGCGCGCTGTACCAGCGCCGCGGATCGTCGGGGGTGCGCGGGTCGTCGGGGGTGCGCGGGTCTCAGGGCTTCCACGTCACGTGGCCACCGTGTTGCGGGCCGTCGTGCCGGAGGATGCCGACGCGGCCGCCACAGCCGAGAAAGAACATTCGGAACCTGATTTGGAACTCACCGGGATTCAACAATCGGTTGACCAAAAAGAAAACATCCGTGACATCAAGCGCGATGGCAGTGTCAGGGAAATATTTGTGGCAGTATTGACCCCCAGGTAGGGAGGCAACACGTGCCATGCAAGGGGCGGCAGGCCACTAGCCTGATCCGTTCCTCCCCCTGCATTTGGGTCCATATTCCCTAAGTTTGGGATAGTTAGCTTAGTAGTAAATCCAACTTGGATTTGAGGGTTTTCTGCATTTATCGTCTTGAATTTTCGTGTGGCCCGGTGGGCAGGTGCTGGGGTGGGAGATTCCGAGTGGCGAGATTCTGAGGGGACCCTGGGGGGATAAGGGGAGGGACAGCGGGGCTTGGCCCTGCGTCCCCGTCCCGACCAAGAAACTGTTGGACCACACACCATCCTCTTGTATGTCCGTGGGGGGTTTGCCCCACAACAGGGACAGAGTGTGTGCGACTTGCACTTCTTTCGGTTCCCCCGACACGGGAGGCAGCCCTTGCACACCGCCCCAACTTGGGTGCCGTGTGTGCATGTGGTTTTTGCCACAATATTCTGTCGGTGTGATTCGTGGAACCCACTGCGTTCGTATTACAATGCCCGTGGCAAGCCGAACGCAGGGGGCAACACGACGTCACAATCGCAGGGAGGTCCAAATCACGCACGGAATCGCAGTCACCGCCAGGTAGAAAGTCGAACAATCGGAAGCTACCACATGTGAGGACCCACCCAAGACCGTGGAGCCCTCAACGTACTCGCGGGGGTGTCAGCGGGCCCTTCGAGCCAATGGGCCGGCGGGGCACGGGGGAGAGGACGGTGGTCTCGACGGGGGTGGGTCTGGGGAAGAAGATGGGCGCGACGTCGGTGGGGATCGAGGGTACAAAAGGTAAACAGTGTCTTTGGTCTGTGTCTGTGGTTGCCCCTCTTGTCTCCCCCGGTGGCGCCGACCCCCACGCACTATATACTCGTGTCGGGGCACCCGAGGTGCCCCGAAGCATGCGTTTCCCCATCGCACCGCCGGTAGGCACAGAACGCTCCAAAAACAAAGCATGTCTCTCAGAACAAAGCATGGGCGGGCGTGCGCACTAAAGGAGTGCAGCCCCAGTTTGCCCGAAACGAAGGGGTTCCCGTGGATGGCGCCCAGCGCGCCCGACCAGCCGGCTCCACACGCCGGTCGGCCAGAACGTCCGACTGGCTGTAAGGGCGAGCAAGGCCAAATTCAATCAATCCCTTGACCGGCCAGCCAGTCACCAACCAGCTGGCCGAATTCAATCAATCCATGTGACTGGTCCGTGATGCCAGCTTTCAAGCAGCGCAGAGAATAAAATTCAGGCAGCACAGACGGGGATGTCCGCCCGTGGTTGGTTGACGATGTCACTCGCTCCTCGTTGTCGAGTTTCGACGTCCATGACAGGGTTCCGACAGTGCGTTGACGGCGGCTTTCGTGCGGTCGGCCGACGTCCGCAAAATGTCACGGATACAGCGTGGTGTCGCCCAGGGTAGTGGGGAATTGATGTGTCTTGCGGGGAGTTATCGGGGCCGGACATGTAAGGAGATGTCCCAGTCCATATCCCCTGGATTCCGGGTGGGGATTTAAGAGGCAAATGCTTACAGTGGGGGGTGGGCACCGGCACTGCAAGCGCCGGTGCCGACGCCGGCTCCGGCGGCGCGTCACCGCGGATGCGGGGGCCCGGGCTGGGGGGGGGCGGTGGTGAGGCGGAGAGGAAGGGGCTCAGGCGGCCGCCGCGGGCGGCTGCCGCCGCCATCCCCCGAACCCCATCACGCGCCTTCCCCATCCCCCCCTTTCCCCCCTCCGCCGGCCGCTGGGAGGGGGGGGCGAGGGACCCGCTGCAGCTTCAGGTGATACTCTCGCGCGCCCAGAGGTGCTTTCCTTTTTGCAGGCTCTAGGGGGTGCTGGAACGGGGCCGCCCACGCCGCCCGCGGGGCACTGTTGCGGCAGTGGTGGCGACGTCGGTGCCGACTCCACTGTTCCCACCGCCGCTGGAAACTGTTTTCTGCGCTTCTGCTCATCTCGCCCACCCGTCCTGGATGGGGTGTCCTCTGCTGTGCCCGCGCAGCGGGGAACCGTAGCGGCAGCTGCGGCGAGGGCGTCGGCGGCAGCCCCGCCTAGCCGACCAAAGCACCGGGATCCGCGGGCCGCGCGACCCTCTCCATGCTTCTTACGTCCCTTCCATTCCTGCCCTTCCCCCCTCCTCCCCCGCGTTCCCCAATCGAGGCGCGGGGCACGATTCCCCCACCAGTCCAACCCTCAGTCCTTCTCGTGTAGCGGCAGCGCCACGGCCACGGCCAGCTGCGGCCCCATGGGGGGAGACGAACCCCAGTGCCAGAGGAGTGGAGGGTGAAGGGGGAAGGACGCGGGGGAAAGAGGGGGGTGGGACACAGGGGCTGGGGGGGGGGGGGGGCGAGGCAGGGGGGCGGGCTTTGGGGGGGGTGACTACGGGGATGGGAGGAGGAAAGACATGGAGGGGGGAGGGGGTGGGGGTGACGGGCAACGAGGGGAAGGGTTGTGACCAGGATGAGGCGATAGCAGGGATGCCGGTGTGAAGTACAATTCCTGACATACTTTGTTCGACGAGAGCTGGGACCCGAGGAGTTCTTGACGATCGGGTGTGGGACCCCGATCGTGGACGACCTGGGACGCCACTTAGACGACGATCGGGAGTCCAAGCGCTCACATGTGCACACTTGTTCCCGGGGTTCACAGACCGGGCAGTCGCTTGTAACCGACGGACTATTCATATTGAGTACGCTGGTCTTGGCTGAAGTCACTATAAATACTTCACTTGATTGGCCACTCGTGCCATCCCCCTCATTCTTGTCAACCCCCCCGGTCATCGCTGCCCGTTGACCCCACCATGTTCGTCACCCCCACCTTGGACCCCCTGAACTGGGGCGCCAGCTGGGGCGGAGAGCAGCCTCGGAGAGCGGCAGTAGTGCCGAGTCCAGCTTTCCAGCCACGCCTCACCCGGCGCGGTGCGCCACGCCCCTCCAGCCCCACGACCGCCGGCCCCCGTGACGGCATCTGCAGCCGCCACAGCTGCCGCCACAAACCCGGTGCGGCGGGAGCGCTCCTCGACAACCAGCTACCTGGCGGCGTCGTCCAGCCCCAACCCTACCCACTATCGCTACAGCGCGCAGGCCGGTACATTGGTTGGTGTGGGGGAGGCACCAACGTGGCGGAGGCTATGCGGTGGCCGAGGCGGCAGCTGTCGCCACGAGTGAGCACAGTGGAGAGTGACTCATCCAGAACGGCGGGTCAACGTCGGGGACGAGCATGTCAAGCCCAAACTTTCACGCCCCGCAAAGTGGTGGACGCGGCGGCGGCGGGACCGCCGCCGCCACCACCACCGCAACCACCGCCCCAACCACCGCAGCCGTGCCTGCCGGCGGCGCGCGCGGCTCCCCAAGCAGATGCTCACCAGCGCTTGCAGCCTTCACCATGACCTGCACAATGAAAATGCACCCGTCGGCGCGAAAGTGCCCAGCCTGTGGCCAGCCCTCCCCCCCAGCTCGCCTTTTGCGCAGTCTTTTTCCGCCGAAGATTCCGCCCGCAATGAAGTGACGGCTGCGGCGATATCGACGCCCACCCCTGGGAAACGACCCCCCGCCTCCCCCCCCCTCCGGTAGTACCCCCCTCCACCCCCCCCCCCGCACGGCGGAGTTGGCCAACGCAGCGTTAGTGATGTAGGTGGGGGGGGAAAGGGGCTGCTGCCGCAGCGGTGGCTCCGTCGGCGTTGCCTCTCTCGGCGAATGCGCGTCGGGGGACTCGTTGCCATCGCCGGCTGGGGCAGCCGGCTGGAAAAGCTGAGCCGGCAGCGGCGGAGGTGGCCGTGGCGCCAGGTTGCGGGAGATGAGGTGGGGGGGGCGCCGCCGTCGCCACCACCGTCGGCCTCTTCGACGGCCGCTTCGGAGGTGAGGCACTGCGTCACCACCGCCGAGGCAGCCGTCGCCTCCGCGCCACTCCTCTGCTCACCCCATTGGCACCACGATGGCTGCCGTTGTGGCTAGCCCCCCCCAAGCGCCCCTCCCCCCCTATGCCATCGCCCCCCGCCGTCTGTCGTGCAAGAAATGGAGGTATGCTCCTTGACGGTTGCGGCAGCAGCGGAGGCCGCAGCCAGCGGCGACAGCGGCCCGCAGGCCTTTTTCAACTCGTTCGACGTGGGGGGAAGAGCACCACAAGCACCGGCTGTACCAACGACTGCGGTGGCGGCCGCGAGGCTGGGCCGGTGCGGTTCGAGTTCGTCCCCTGCCCCCCGCAGTGGTCAGGGGGGGCGGGAGATGGCCGAGGCGGTGGACGGGGACCAGACAGGATGCAATATTAAGTACGGAGATCCAATATGTAGTCATCTAAATTATGTACTTTCTGGGCCTCTCGTGCCTTCCTCCTGATCCTGGTCAGCCCCCCCGTCTTCGTTGCCCGTTGATCCTTCCCTGCCCCTACCCCCACCCTGTCCCCCCCGACTCGGGGCGCCCGCTGGCGCGGAGTGAACAGACCATAAAAGCTGCATGAGTGCTCTTGAGGCTGCAGAGCAACGGTGGCGTCACCGACGCTGTCGGTCGTAGCTGTAGCATAATACATATTCACCGATCGGCTTACCTACAAGGTAGGTACTCGTAATGAGATGGGGCCAAAACCCCAAATCTGGCTCGAGATGTCAGGGATTTTGCCCTGTTGCCTAGTGGTTTGAGCGCGCTATTCCGCTTACTTCTCAAGGGCCCGGGTTCGATCCCGACTCTCCCATATCTACTTTTTCGTTCTACCACAGTAGCCGCGGTAGCGAGCACAAACACGCTTTCGAGGTGTAGCCCCGCCCGTTCCCCAATTTCTCCCAATGGAGGGCCCCCTGCCCCCCCTGACCGCGGTGACAAGTTCGTCAAAGATCCGGCCTTCCGACACTGTGTTGGTCTGCGTGGGGAGGGCACTACCGTCGCAGACGCCGTAGCTGCCGCCGCTTGTTGGCGCGGAGAGGGGCGCCCCATTCAGGACGGTAATTCATCGGCGGGGACCATCGTGTGAGAAGAAAAGAAGTCCATGCCACTCACCGGTTGCGAGAGGGGTGGCGGCGGCTCCTCTGTCGACACCGCCGCGGCGGCTGTGCCGGCAGCAGCCAGGAGTGGGGGGGGGGGGGGGGGGGTTGGGGAGGCGCGGGGGGGGGGAGGATGTCGGGGGGCGGTCGGAAGATCTCATGGGAGCAGGGGACGTCGCGCAAGCCACAGCCGCGGGCGCGAATGCATATCAGGACGGCCGCCGGGTCGGCCGCCACCGCCCACGCCCTGCACCATTCGTCCATGATGGCCGTGGCAAGGTGGCCGCCGCGAGGCCACCACCACACCCCCACTCCCCCCCATCCCCCATGTCCTGGGAAGTGCACCGCCATGCGCCTTGTTCACGCCGGCCGCATGGGCTGTAGTGGCGCCAGGTGCCAACTCGATGGCGGTGGCGCGACGCGATTTTGTGGCAGTATTGACCCCCAGGTAGGGGGCAACACGTGCCATGCAAGGGGCGGCAGGCCACTAGCCTGATCCGTTCCTCCCCCTGCATTTGGGTCCATATTCCCTAAGTTCGGGATAGTTAGCTTAGTAGTAAATCCAACTTGGATTTGAGGGTTTTCTGCATTTATCGTCTTGAATTTTCGTGTGGCCCGGTGGGCAGGTGCTGGGGTGGGAGATTCTGAGTGGCGAGATTCTGAGTGGACCCTGGGGGGATAAGGGGAGGGACAGCGGGGCTTGGCCCTGCGTCCCCGTCCCGACCAAGAAACTGTTGGACCACACACCATCTTCTTGTTTGTCCGTGGGGGGATTGCCCCACAACAGGGATAGAGTGTGTGCGACTTGCACTTCTTCCGGTTCCCCCGACACGGGAGGCAGCCCTCGCACACCGCCCCAACTTGGGTACTGTGTGTGCGAGTGGTTTTTGCCACATTTGGTGGAGCAGCAGGGGACAGAGGTAAACTTTACCTCCGGGTGCACCCGGGTGTAGGGGGCCCTCTGTCTCAGAGGAACGGTGGACTTGGACCGTGTCATACGGATCGTTAGCCAACATGGCTAGCTCGGACCCCCCGTCGTCCGGGGAGTACACGGGTGACGCACGTACTTCAGTGCCTTTGAATACTGGTGAGACACAGGTGGGTTTACCTGGGGTCGCAGAGGGACTAGAGGTCCCTCAAGCCAGCAGGACTGGAAGTGCGGGCGGGCAACAGGCCACCCCGACTCAGTCGGGAGTTCACTCGGGTGACACTTCTGACGTGGGTGGGCCGAAGTCTGGCCACCGCGTGGTATACTCAACGGGAACGTCCCAAGGGGTGAGGACTGTCCCCGCGAGTTCCACTCGGGTTGGAGCCAACTTTGGCATGGAGCCATCGCCAACTAGGCTTTCGGAGGACGGCGGACCTCCGTTGGTCGGCGATGGGCTCGCGCCCATGCCCCCGGTTGAGACCCCTGAGGAACGTGGTTACCCCTCAGGTGGACTCCCGGAGGTGGACCGAGACTCAACTGGAGTCGTCAATCCACTCCTCGCGGAAACTGTCCGTCGGGAGGCGACCACTGTGTTGCGGCAGACTTTGCCGGACCTGGTGGTCACGATGACGAATACTATTCTGAATCAGATTGTGGCGAGTTTGCCAGATGGCCTTAATGTCCAGACCGGATTGGGGCCTTCGAGCCCGCAGGCGCAGGGGGTGCCCCCCCTGACACCTATCTCGGGTCGCCCTGAACAGGGGGCGACCCCTGTGACTCCCAACGAGGGAGCCACACCATACTCGGTGGGGCGTACGCCCTTCATGGGGGAGTTCCCCCCGACAACACCGGCGGCTACACCAAGCGCGCCGCGCCGGACTACAGGCACTGTGGGTGAACTTACCCCAGTGCCACAGCGGCTGTTCCCTCAACGTGAGGTGCCGCCCAAGATCCAGGTAGCCAACCCGGTCTACCAGAGAATCTTTGACTGTGAGACCTACGCCCTCCACAACAAGTCGGTGGCGTATGGTCCTGACCAGGCCCGAGCCATGGGCCGTGCCAAGAAGAATGCACTTCACTCTTTTGGGCACAAAGCGGAGTGGGATGGAACTCCCCCCCTCCGTGTCTTTGAGTTCCTACGTCGTTTCACAAAAGCCTGTGACGACAATGCCATAAGTGAAGGCATGGCTTTTTACATGCTACAGGAGCTTACGAAGGGAGACCTGCGGACAGAACTTATGTCCGTCATGCCCAGCTCCTCAAGTGGAAGCGCTGGGGAGGTGACGTCCTATTTGGAGCTCGTCAACTGGTTGTTGAGGGCCATGGTTGATGAAGCGGCGTTGGCTTCTCAAGTCGAGGAGTTTACGCAAGCCCATCAGGAAGAGGCGGAGGACGAGTTGTCCTTTGCGGAGCGAGTCCGTAAGCTCAACAATCTTTGTGGGTTTCTTCATCCACAAGCTGTGGTGAAGAGTCGGTTTGTGGAAGGACTCCACTGGTCAGTCCGGATGGAGACCCGGGAGCATAACACTGCCCGGGCGACCCTGGCCGAGTTGGCTAGGTTCGCCTACCGCAGAGGCGAGGCCTACCGCAAGTTGCGGGAAGAACAACGCCAGGAGCGTCAGGCCGAGTTGGCCAAGGAACGGGAAGAGGCGCGCCAGGCCAGAGAGTTGCGAGAGGCACGCCGAATCCGCAAGGAGAGGGTGGTAGCTGCCGTGGGAACTTCCCAAGGTACCTCGTCGTCTTCCCCAGTTGGGAAGACCCCTCCGGGAACTGATCATCGGTGTTGGAACTGCAACTCCGATGGTCACTGGGCATATGATTGCCCCAAGTTGAGTAAACGCATCCAACAGCTTGTTAGGAATGCGAGTAAGAAGTCGGCTACGAACGAAGTGCGTTCACGCCGCGAGGGTGGGTCTCGACCAGTGGTGGCGGTCGCCACACCCTCGACGGAGGGGGCGGACACGTCGTCCTCGGACTCGTCGTCGTCCCCTTCGCCCTCAGATTCGGACGCCAAGTCGGCGGGAAACGAATGACCGTTGGAGCTGGTCGTCCGAAGCTCACAACGGCAGCCTCGGCCAAGTGGGCCAAGAGGACGAACCAACCGTGTCGGATACTGCGGCGACCTAAGGGAGTCCGCCCACCTCGGGTGGGACTTCCCAAGAACGTAAACCCACGTCGGGTCATCGCGGTGCTGACGGGTGAGAACTTCCAGGTGGCTGGACGGGTGCAACTTGCCCCCGGCCGCGCCTGTTGTGCCCGTATCGTACTTGATACCGGGTCAGGAGCCTCCTTGATACGCAAGTCGCTATTACCAAAGGGGATGAGGCTCCAACGCTGGAAGTCTAAAGCGGACCATCTGATCGATATCAATGGTGGGGTACTTCCCATCGTTGGTGCCGTGACCCTACCAACTCGGTTGGGGACCCATGAGGTCGACGTGACCTATGGTGTAGTTGAGAATATATCGGTACCCCTGCTTCTGGGTACCCCTTATGTCGTAACACAAGTGCCTTTGATTTGTGGCCCTGAGTACTGGGTCAAGTTGATGAATGGGGAGACTATCCCCATCCTTGGTAAGGGAAAGTCTGTGGCTCCTGTGACAGTTTCACAGTCGAAGCCTGTTTGTTCTGTGAGGGAAGGGTTTACTGCTACTCTGCGTTTAGCCCGTAAAGTCATGTTGCCCCCCAACTCGGTGGCGCACGTGGATGTTGTAACTGATTATGCGGGGAACGGGTTGGTGCACCCTAACCCCCGTCTTGCTCGCAAGCACCAAGTGCATGTTGCCCTTGGCACGATGGACTCCAAAGCCGGAGTCCCGTGGAGGATCCAGGTGATGAACCTGAGCTCGTCGCCCAAGTTCTTCAAGTCGGGGGCCAAGTTCGGCTATATCGACCAACACGAGGGACCGGTAGTAGCGGTCACCCTCAGCGCGGGCGCAAGTAGCGACCCGAAGTCCGGAAAGGAGAAGCATCAAGCCAAGTCGGCCGCCTCTCCTCGGCCCCAGGTAAACATGGAGGGTGTTCCACCCAGGTTGAGGGTTCAAGTTGAACGCCTCTTGGACCAATATCACAAGTTGTGGGATGGTCAATTGGGACTCATGAGAGCTACCCAACACCGGATCGAGTTGAAACCCGGTGCGCCCCCTATACGCCAACAACCGTATAGGGGGGGACCCCGTTCAAGGGCCCTCGTTAAGGAGCAAGTTGCTCGCATGGAGGCCCTCGATGTGATCGAGGCCAGCAACGCCGAGTGGGCGAGTCCGGTGGTGATCGTCCCCAAAGTTGATGGGACCCCCCGGTTCTGTATCGACTGCCGTAAGCTCAACGAGAGCACGGTGAAGGATAGTTATCCCCTACCTCGGATGGATGACTGTCTGGACTCTCTGGGGGAGGCAAACGTGTTCTCTACCCTGGACTGTAACGCGGGGTACTGGCAAATTCCCATTGCCCCGGAGGACAGGCATAAAACTACCTTTACCTGTCACTGTGGTACCTACCAGTGCAAGCGTCTACCGTTTGGCCTGTGTAACGCGCCGGCAACTTTCCAGCGCGCTATGGACATGATTCTGGCCGGAGTACGGTGGCAGATCTGTCTCGTGTACCTAGACGATATCATTGTGTTCTCCCGAAGTCCGGAGGAACACATTGGCCATCTTGGCCAGGTGTTCAAGCTACTTGCTGACGCCGGAGTGTCACTGAAGGCGAGTAAGTGCCACCTCTTCACTCAAGAGGTGGAGTACTTGGGACATGTTGTCCGTCCGGGGCGTCTCAGTGTCAACGAGAAAAACTTGAGGGCCATCCGCAAGGCTCAGTACCCCCGGACCCAGACCCAGATGAGGAGCTTCCTCGGGATGTGTAACGTGTACCGACGTTTCACTAAGGGCTTCGCCAAAGTGGCGAAGCCGTTGAATGAGTTAGTGAGCTCAACGCTACCGAAGAACCTGCCTCCCCCAAGTCGGGTGGAGCAGGAATCCTTTGAGACTCTTCGGGACCTTCTGCTGAAGCCCCCTATCCTGGCTATTCCCTGGTTGGGAGGCCACTACATCCTGGATGTGGACGCTAGCTACGACCAACTTGGTTGTGTGTTGCTTCAGCAACAGCCGGACAAGGAGTACTTGCCGGTGGGATACTACAGCAAGGGGCTAAACTCGGCCGAGAAGAACTACGGAGTCACCGAGTTGGAAGGACTCGCAGTGGTATGGGCGGTGACGTCACTTCGTCACTACCTAGAGGGTGAGAAGTTCCTCATCCGCTGTGACCACCGCGCGTTGCAGTTCATCTTCAAGACGGACTGTACGAACACTCGTCTCAACCGGTGGAGGGTGCGACTTGCACCCTTCAACTTTGATATTGAGTACCGACCTGGCAGGCAACATGCCCTTGCCGACGGCCTCTCTCGGGTACCTACCGAGGGACTGGACACCACCCCAGTCGATGAGGACATCCCCATCGTGGGGGTAGTCACGCGCTCGGGTCAGGCGTTGAATCCCGAGGCGCCAGGGAACAAGAAGTACTTGCCCCTGTCCCTGGACGAAGTAGTGAAGGCCCAGGCCGAGGATCCCTTCTGCAAGTCGCAGAGGGATACCCTGGATACAGTGGCGGAGACGCGGTTCTTCCTGGGAGACGATGGCCTCCTCATGAGGAGGGGGGTATTCCAGGGGACCGAACAACTTGTCGTCCCCGCATCCCTCAAGGACAGTATCCTTGAGAGGGAGCATAACGCTCCCACGGGTGGACACCTGGGGTCTAGTAAACTGTACCAGACCCTGAGGACCAGGTACTACTGGCCGTCCATGGTGGTGGACATCTACAGTTGGGTGGCTGCCTGCACAAGTTGTGCACAGAACCGTCTGATGGAACGGCGGCCTACTACGGCTATGCTATTGTTCCCGGCCAAGGAGCCCTTCGCCGCGTTGGCGATGGACATCCTTGGGCCACTGCCAGTGACCGAGGAGGGCAACCAGTACCTCCTGGTCATCTGTGACCGCTTCACGAAACTTACGCGAGCGATCCCACTGGCAGAGATCACGGCCATGTCGGTCGTGTCAGCCTTCCTAGATCACTGGGTTGCCGCGTATGGCATTCCGGATAGTACACTATCGGACAATGGACCGCAATTTGCGTCTGTACTGTTTCAAGGAGTGCTGGATATGTTGGGGGTTAAGGCAAACTATGCCACCCCCTACCACCCACAAACTAATGGGCAGGTGGAGCGCTTCAACAAAACTATTGTTAGGCAGCTGCGCCATTATGTGAGTGAACACGTGAAGACGTGGGACCAATACATTTCTATTCTGACCACTGCCTACAATTCGCAGGTTCACTCATCTACCGGGGAAGTACCCCTCGCTTTTGTGACCCCCCGTCGCGTGCGGTCTATTGCCGTGCGGCGGCCGCTCCCAACTAGGGAGGATGGTGGCAGTACGCCCACTCCTACTGAGAGTAAGGCGGAGTTCGCTGCTAGGCTTGAAAACCTCATCCCTAAAGTCAGGGCTGAGATGGACAAAGCACAAAAGCGCTACAAGCGTACCTTTGACAAAAAGGTGCGCAACGCCAAGCATGTCCCCGAGCAGGGTGACTGGGTATTGGTCCACTCACACACCCCAACTGGGGGTAAGTTGGTGTTCCAGACGAAGGGGCCGTACCAGGTCCTTCGTACTGATGGGCGGCGCTTCACCATCGAAAGTGACGATGGGGTCCGCACAGTGAACGGACAGGACGTGGTCAAAGTTGCACCACCGCCTGCAGGCGACCCAGCTTGGGCGCGTGCTTTGAAAACGTGGCGCCTGCCCTCGCTGCCTGCAGCCAAACAGGGCCCGCAGGAGTACGTGTTTGACAAGTTCATCGACCACGGCTGGGATGAGGATACTGACCGCCTCATGTTGAGGGTGCGTTGGTTTGGCTACAAAGCCAAGGATGATACGTGGGAGTATGTGGAGGACCTTCCTGCTGAGAAGGTCCGGGCGTACTGTGCCCGGAACGAGATAGACCCTAACAGCCCTCCCTCAACGTGAGGGAAGGCCGAGCAACAGTGCCAAGAGAGTGCTTCAAGTCGAAGTGGTACGCAGAGTGGCTTGTAACTACAGCCCTAACCCTCACGCTCTCACAACAAAGGCAGCTGCCAACTAGGCACGCATGCTAGACTCTCCCACTCCACGGCCCTCGCCCTCACGTGGAGGCGAGCGGCGAGACCCACGCCGATAACGGTCTCCACTCGTTGGAAGGGGTGGCGGCTCCAAGTCGGAACCGTCGCGCCCCTCACGGTCGCGCAAGTGGCGCCGACCGTGGCTACTCTTCTGCCTGGTCTTGCGCGCAAGTTTGCGACGCAGACGCTGGACAGACTCCGTCTCCGATGGGGTAGAGGACTCCGAGACGGAGTAAGACAACTCGTCTTCCGACACGGAGGGAGAGCGCCGCGAGTGACGGCGACGACGGCGAGGAGGCGAGTATGCCCGGCTCGCACGACGCTTGCCACGCCCAAGTGGGGTTGGCTGGGGCATAATAGCCCCAATGCGAGCCAACTCGGCCGTCGTAAACTCCGCCACCGACTCGCAACTCGCGGTCGCCACTGCAGTACGAACGCGCTCCTCAAGTTGAGGAGTCTCGGAACTTTGGAGGGTTGCGGTCGACGCGGCCAACCAGGAAATGGTGCGCACCAACGTGGTGATCATCATCTCTGAGGTTAGAGGCGTGGGCGGTAACACCAACTTGGGGTATACCGTCAGGAGGGTGGCCCCCAAGTTGGGGGACACCGGTGTGGATGACTCCACGGCCACGCTGATCGGGATGTTCCCGTGAGGCTGGAAAGGAACAGGAGGAAGCGGAGGGGCACGCCGAGGTGGCGGTACCCGGGTGTAACTGCGACCCCGACTTGGGGCCCCCGCAGTAGGTTGAGTCATATGGTCATCATATGAGGGCACAGCCATAACTATGGGCTTGTCCGGGGGTGGCGCAGTGTGACGATCCACCCCCGGGGCATACGGGTAGTCCCCGATGCCCAACCCCTCTCGTAGGACCACACGGCCGTCGTGAAGTTCACGAGCGACCCACACGAACTGGCGAAGTGCGCCATCGTCCTTGGGCCCCCGAGTGGGGCGGCGCAACTTGTGCTCAATGCTCTCCCACTCGATAAACTTGTGGAGGCGGAGCATCTCCTCAAGTAGAGTGAGTTGTCCTGACGAGCACCCCTCAGCAACTAGCTGAGGGGTGAGCTGTTCCAAACCCTGGATGAGCCGGAGGGGGAGATGCCAGAGCATCCCCCGCCGCTGAACACATGACACCCAGGTCGACATGACCTCGAGGAGCCACTGGGTGGCCAACATGGCCCACACCAGATGATCAGGGCCAGCCGTCAACATGACGGAGCCGAAGTGGTCAAGCAACCGTGGCAACAATGCCGGGAACCCGTAGGGGACCTCAACTTGAGGCCACCACTCGGGCTTCTTCGGGTAGTATTGCTCCTTACTGGCAGCAGACTGCTGAGGAAACTCAAGTTGAGCCGAGGTCACCAAGTAGGGACCTCGCCGGAAGTCCTTCTCCATCCGCACATCAAAGTGATGAGTGTGCGGATCGGCCTCGTGGAGGTACGGGGGGCGAGTTGCCACCGCGTCCCAAGTGAAGGTCGGCAAGTCGCCGGGACCCGGGATAGTTCCCCCGCGGTCCACCATGGCCTTGGCCCGCTGCACGTCCTCGACCTCCTCGTCGTCCAGGAAGGCAAACTGGTCCGTCCTGAAGCCGGCAGGGAACCCGACCCTACGGGGATACTTCTCCCGTAGGCGGTCCCATACCCGACCCATCGCTGCGCCGAGTCGGCCACAGCGAAGAACAGTCAACCCCTCCTCATACAGAGGCCAAGCGGGGTAAAACCACCGCCCCAAGGCCTCACGCGGGACAACTTGTCCCGCCTCCGGGGGAGATCCTGCCGTCAACCCAAAGCCGGGTGACGCGGGAGTCCCACCCCCCGGAGCGATCGCGGAGCCCCCGCCGGAAGTCCCGGCGGGCGCTGCACCGTAGGAGGTGTCCTCCATACGCTCATCGAGAGAGTCCGTCTCCACTCCCGGAGTCGCCATGGCTCTCCCCAAGTTGGGGAGAGACGTCCTGGCTATCGCGGCACGAGACCCGCCTCGAGTTGAGGGGGACTCGGATCGTGGGTAAACGGGTGGCCTCCCCAGCGTGGGGTGGCCCCGTGTAAGGTGAAGGAGAAGTGGTGGTGGTGGTGAGGTGTGAACCGAGGAGAGCAAGCTGCCAAGTGGGCAAGTTTGAGGAGAGGGGCGGCCAACGTGACCGCCTCCACATCCGCGTTACGTACTCAAGGGGGGACAGCAAGTCGCGTCCCCCCCCCCCCAACGCCGAGACGTGCGTTTACGTACCCCCTCACAGGGCCGACCGGGTCGGTCGGAACTGAGGAGAGGGGAGTGTGGCAGTATTGACCCCCAGGTAGGGGGCAACACGTGCCATGCAAGGGGCGGCAGGCCACTAGCCTGATCCGTTCCTCCCCCTGCATTTGGGTCCATATTCCCTAAGTTCGGGATAGTTAGCTTAGTAGTAAATCCAACTTGGATTTGAGGGTTTTCTGCATTTATCGTCTTGAATTTTCGTGTGGCCCGGTGGGCAGGTGCTGGGGTGGGAGATTCTGAGTGGCGAGATTCTGAGTGGACCCTGGGGGGATAAGGGGAGGGACAGCGGGGCTTGGCCCTGCGTCCCCGTCCCGACCAAGAAACTGTTGGACCACACACCATCTTCTTGTTTGTCCGTGGGGGGATTGCCCCACAACAGGGATAGAGTGTGTGCGACTTGCACTTCTTCCGGTTCCCCCGACACGGGAGGCAGCCCTCGCACACCGCCCCAACTTGGGTACTGTGTGTGCGAGTGGTTTTTGCCACAGATTTGACCGCGCGTGGCGGGGTGAGCCCGACACGGGCGCAGAGGTGTGGCGGCGGGAGGGAGGGGAGGGGGAGAGGCTTCCAATGCTTTCTTCCTCTCGCGTCAGTCCGTGGCAGCGGCGGTGGCGCCCCCGTCGACATTGCCGCCTTCCGCGACCGTGCGCCGGGCGCCTTGTCGAGAGAGGCGGTAAGGGTAGCTGGCGGCGGCAGCGCTGCCTGCGCTGGCGGAGTCGGCCGAGACGCCAGGGTGGGAAGGACGAGGCGAGGGGGGGATCCCACCGACGCTGGCCACGTCGGCGGGGCGGCCGGCCGCCGCCGGGGAATGGCTCTGCGTTACCGCAGCTGAGGCCGCCGGGGCCGCCGCGCCGCTGCCGGCGGCGGTGGCGGCAGCGGTGGGGTTCGCCACGATGGCTTTGGCGGAAATGTTGCCGTCTACTGCACCGGCCGCACCCTGTCTGAACGCCTCCGAGGCGGGTGCTCTGCCCCCGGCTACATCTCTTTCCGCACTTTCGGCTTCAACAGCCGCCGTCCGCTGCTGCTGCGCCGGCGATGGGAGTGGGAGCAGAGCCGGAAGAGGTAGCGGTTGAGGACGGAGTATTACAGGCTCCACGAAGATCGCGAAGTGGGCCTTGAGAGCACGCCCTTCAACAGCAAACCCCAACCGAATATGTACACGTGGTAGAAAATTGCCCCCCAAACAACCCCAATATGACACAAATGTGGTCGATTCGGCAATGAACGGGTTGGTCGGGTGCCTGTAGCAACACTGGGACCCCAAGACTATTGCAAGCGTTTTGAATTCATTTACCTGACCGACGGAAACTCCTTGTCGATTGAGATTCAGGGATGGGGGTTGGTCTTGGTCCCGCCCCATTTGTTTCAGAAATGGGGGAGGACCAAGACCATTCCCCATTCTCGAGGCCCTCTGGCAGGCGATTTAGAGAGTCCGTAGCGTGCCGCGTGGCAATTTTCTGAATACCATTCTAGACGTAGACGATCGCGTCCGCGTCGCCCGACGATCGCCTCCCGACTGGCGCTTGATGCGCCCCGCCGTCGGCTTTCTGAAGTGATATCGCCCTCGTGTGCCGAAGCGCATGCCGGCTATCCCGACGGGACGTGGTTGATGCCGGCGGCAATCCACACCACGGTCTCATGACAACACGTGCGTGCTTTGTTGCCATCCCCCCTGGGACCGTTGATTTCCGGCAGCGATAGCGAAAGCGCCCCCCCCTCCAGAACTGCGTGGAATGGGCACCTGGCGTGGAGGGGCGGCGGCGCCACAGTGATTGCCGCCCGCTGATTGGGTGAATTGATGCAGGCGGGAAAGCCTCGGAACGGCCGCCGAGCCCCCTCCCCCTGTCAACAGTGTTTTCTTGCTGGTGGCGGATGAGCGTGCGGGGGCCCGACCGCATCGGGCCCCTATGGCGACTGGATGAGGGGGGAGGACAGGGGGCACAGCGTTTGCCCGATTTCTTGCCCTTGATTGGCCGACGCGAAGATAGGAATGTGCTGGCGTGCTCTGGCCACCCGACCGCCTTCTGCAAGCATGTTTTGGGGGGTTGGGGGGGGGGTTGGGCGTGTCCGTTGCGACACTGGCCGTGGGGCCGATTCCTGGGGGGGTGGCCAACCACGCCAACCGCTGTCGCCACCGCCGCCACGCTCATCGTCGTCGTCGGCACGCCCACCATCGTCGTCACCCGCGTCCCTACGCCCGCCATTAGCTCCTTCCCCCCCCGCCAATAGACCTGTGTACCCGCCGGCATAGAGGAGAAGCTTGATCTGGGCGTTTGCGCGCTGATGCGGGACCAGGAGGACATTGAGGAGGCCTCGGCCGTTGCTGCCCACCTTTCCGTTCTGCGGCGTTATCGCCGCCGTGTGCGCGCGACCCACCGTGGGAAGCGGCTGAGGTACCGCGGATCTGCGCGGGGCCGGCAGAACAAGCCACGGGACTTTGCGTTTGGCATGTTTTGTATCTTACGTGACTATTTTGGTGTGAATGGTGCCCCCCCTGTGTACTCGGAGGCCGATTTTGAGCGTCGCTTTCGCGTCCCTCGCGCTGTGTTTGTCCGCGTGTATCGAGCTTTGAAGGACCGGCCGTGGTGGGCGCAGAAGGTCAACGCAACCGGCCAGCTGCAGGCCCACCCGCTGCAGAAGCTTGTTGCCGCTTTTCGAGTGCTGGGGTATGGGGAAGCCACTGACCGTGCAGATGAGTACTGCCGCATTTCCTCCACCACGATCGAGATTGCTGTGAAGAAGCTGGTTGTTTTTATTGGTAATGAGCTTGGAGGCGAGTACCTGCGCCCACCCAACGATGCCGAGCTGGACGTGCTGCTGAAGAGGAGCGCGGAGAGGGGCATGCCGGGCTGCATTGGATCGCTGGACTGTTCCCAGTGGGAGTGGAAGAACTGTCCGAAGGGGCAGGCTGGTCTGTACCAGAACAGAAAGGGGCGCCGGGCAGTTTTCATGGAGACCGTGTGTGACGAGGACCTGTATATCTGGCACCTGTTTGTCGGCTGCCCAGGCAGTATGAATGACCTCAATGTTATGCAGCAGTCTCCGCTCTACCAGGATATCACTGCGGGGGATTGGCCGCCTCGTAGAAAGCCCTTCACTATCAATTGCCACACGCGCACGCTTCCCCATTACCTGGTTGACGGCTTTTACCCGCACTACGCCTTCTACATTTGCTCGTATGGACGGGCTGTCACAGACAAGCAGGAGACCTTAAATCGCCTCCAGGAGGCGCTGCGTAAGGACGTTGAGCGACTTTACGCGGTACTGACCTCTCGCTTTCACATCGCCCTCCACCCGGCCAGGTACGCCAAGGTCACAACCATCTGTTCTGTGGCCAAGGCGGTTGCTATCTTGCAGAACATGGTGACTCAGGTGCGTCGGGGGGGGTATCTGGCCAAGCAGCGGCGGGACTTCGCTGTTGCTGTTGCTGAAGAGACGTCGGACTCTGGTTCTTTGAGTGAGTCGGGTGGCTCTGCCGCCGGGAGTGGTGCACCTGGCAGTAGGCGGGGGGGAGGTCCACTTGGAGGACGCTTTCCCACCGCTGGCGAGGCAGGCCCAGACATCATGCCCATTGCCCAGGCGGCACCCAACGCGTTTGTACGAGCTATGATGGCCTGGAAGGAGGTCCGAAGTGCTAAGGAGCACGTCGCGCTGCGTAACGACCTCGCCGAGCACATCTACCGCGACCGGGAGGAGCTGCTGGAGCCGTACCTGTGAGGGAGTTCGCCAAGCTGAGAGTGTAGTCGTCATCAAAGGTTTTTTTTTCCCCGTTCAGCAGGGTTTTTTTTTTTCCTTGGACACGATTCTCTCTTGCTCTTGTGTACGACAGCAATGGACGCAAGTGTGTAGCCGTCCGAAGCGGGAGAAGAGGGCGGGGAACTCGGTGGGGGGAGGGGGAGGAGCGTATCAACTGGCTACGCGCGGGGAGGGTGTGTCCAGCAGCGGAGAGGGGGGGAGGGTGTCCGGAAACTGGCGGCGTGCAGGGGGAGGACTGCGCTGGGTGTGATGGCGTAAAAGGGGTGCCAGTCGGGGATGGGTTGCGCGCGCGTGCGGCGGTGCGAGTAAGTGGGTGGGGGGGGGGGGCATGCGCCCAGACCTGCGGTGGTGGCCGTGTTCACGCGCGACAGGCACAGCGGCGCCGCCGGCCACAGTCGGCCGGAGCTGAGGGGGAAGTGCTGACGGGTGGTGGGATTAAAGGCGGCACAACTCTCTGCCGCTCGCTGGACGCCGACATCCGCAGCGGCGGTTTCGGCGGTGGTGGCGGCGGCGCGAGCCTCTGCGGCGGCTGCTGGGGTTGTTCGCTGGGTAGCTGAGAGGATAGGTGGGTAGAGGAGTGGGAAGGGGGCCAGCCCCTGTGGGGCTCGCCGCCCGAAGCCATCGGGGGTGGTGGCGGTAGCGGCGCCGGCACGGCGCCAGCCGTCGCGGCTGGGGTTCCAGAGGAGGTGGGGGGGGGGGGGGGGGGCGGGGGGGGGAGTGGCCACAGACCTTTGGTGCTTGCCGCCAGCCGCCATAGGCGGCGGGTGGCGTCTGCGGCGGAACTGGCCGCGGCGCCGGCCGCTCTGTCTGGCTGGGGTAGACGCCAGGGGACAGGTGGGCAGTGGGTGGGGGAAGGTGCGAGCCGCTGGCTCGCTCGCCAATCGATTGCGGCGGTTTCGTTGGTTAGGGCGGCAGCCGCTGGGTCTGGCTGGCGTGGAGGGGGGGGAACTCGTGCGAGGTGGGGGGGGAAGGGGCCAACCCGTGTGGCGCTTGTCGCCCCTCGCCGTCGGGGCAATGCCGCTGGCGGCGGCGGCAGCGGCGCTGGGCGCCGCGGCTGCTTGGGGTGGAAGGGGGGGGACTGGTGGGAGTCGGGGGGGGGAGCCGGCCAACCCCGTACCGTGTGCCGCCCGCCTCCATCTGCGGCGGCAGCAACGGCGGTGATGGCCGGGGAGGAAGTTGCCCTGATGCTCTGGTTCATCCAGGACAAACAAGAGGTAAAGGAAAAAAAAAAAACACCCTGCCCAATGGGTGTAAAAAAAAAACCTTTGATTCCCACGGTTTCGTACTAGCACAAGCAACATGCACAAACACTTCCGAGGTACAACACTACACGCCGGCATCACTATCAGATTCACTGCTGGATTGGTCAGAAAGGCGGGGAGTCCGCGCCCGCCCGCGGGGCGAGGACAGCCCAGAGGACAGCTCGGACTCATCGAGGGGTAGCGTGGTGCCCAGTGACTTGTTCTGCAACTTCGCCGCGGCCGCCACCTTTGTCAGTTGGGCTTTGGCCGCGCGCGAGAGCGCGAGAACAGGGGGCACAACAGTTTGGGGGCTGGAGCGTTGAGCGCCCTCCGCTGCTGCGGGTACTTGCGCAGGTGTGGCTGCCTCCGGTCGCGTAAGCGGCCGCACGGGCCGGTCCAGGGCCGCTTCAACAGTTTCCAATGGCCCAGCCGCAGAGGCGGGCAGCGGCACCATATGAACAGGGGCGGCGGGGGGGGACGGCGGCGGTCGCACACTGTCGTCGTCGTCGTCGTCCTCGTCGGCAGGGGCCGCGGATGGGGGCGGCGGCGGTCGCACACTGTCGCCGTCGTCGTCCTCCTCGTCAACAATCTCATAAACAGCAGGCACGGTCGTGGCGTCCATTGCCGCGGCCGGGCTCACCGTCGGGGGGGTCCAGGACTTGGCCGGCTCGGGGCCGAGAGGAATGCCGGCCGCCTTCAGCATCTGGCGCGCCTTGGTGCGCATAAACAGCTTCGCCTCCTCCGTATCGCGCATGTTGGGCTGGTTGAAAAGGATAATGGCCGACCGCTCGGCCGCGGCATTTGCCACAGCTTGGAGTGCTTCAGTGCTGGCCCGCACTTCCCGCGCCGCCGCAATGTCTTCCTTGCGGCCACGCTTAGCCGCTTTGGTGCCAGGTGTGCGAGGGTCAAATTTGCGTGCAGGGCCCCCGACGTTGCCACTGGTGCGGGGGCCATCCGCCGGGTCGTCCGTCTCAGGTTCGTCATGCTCGCTCGTCCCGCTGCCCTCCGTGCCGCTGCGGGTGCCGATTCCCGCCGCGGCCGATCCAGCGGCGCCGCTCCACTTCTCCGAGTTGCGCAGTACCTTCCAGCACGGGACATATTTCTGCAGCGGGTAGTACTTGCGCTTCCCAGTCTCGGCCTCCGCCCCGTCCATACGCGCCTGATGCTTTCGGATAGCCTCGTAGATGTCCATGCCCTTGCTGTGGGCCAAAGCGCCCTGGATGACCGCCTCCTCGGTCGGGTTGCCTGTCAGCTTCAGGCGCTGCACAGCTAAAAACGACGATGCGAAAGCGCTGGTCCCCTTCTTGACTTTGTCCCAGGTCTTGGTGATCGATCCCACCGTGCGGTCGTTCGTCATTGGCAGCGCCCCGCGGGCGCGCATCAGGTCCAGGTACTCGTCGCGCACCCCAGTGTAGAAGTCTGCCCCCCTCTGGTCCGTCCCCACAATGTTGTCTTGCGTCTTCACAAGCCATGCCTGCGACAAACACGTCAGCTCCACCTCCGACCACCCCAGGCCAGAGCCCATGGCGTTAGTTACGCGGAGGGCCTTGCCCGCGGTAGCCGCCACGACCACCGTAACGCGGCAAAGGCAGTCGAGGAGTCGGCGGGCGGGGGCCCAGGTCGGCGGGAGGCGGGGGCGGCGGCGGCGGTGGCGTCCGCTGGTCGTAGAGCACAGGGGGGCGCTCGTTGTAAGGCGGGGGCAGGCGTTCGTTGTAGAGCTGGGGCAAGCGCTCGTCGTAGGGCGGGGGCGGGGCGTCAGGTGAGACCCAGTGGTCGCCGCGGTCCTCCTCCCAGCCGGGACTGGGGGGGCGCCGGCGTTGGTGGTCCCGATACCGCGGTGCGCGTGTGCGGCTGCGGGGGCGCGGCGGCTCTTCCTGCTCAACGCGGGGGGGGTGGCGGCGTCCAAAGTTGTCGTTGTCGCGACCGCCGTAGCGGCCGTGATGATCGTTACGCGGAGGCGTAGGTCCGCCACCATAAGTAGTCGGCGGCGAGGTGTAGGTCCAGCCAGGAGGCGGGGGCGCCGCCCAAGGGCACGGGCAAGTCCAGTGGCAGGCGCCGCGGGGCGCGCTGCTTGCCGCACGCGGCATCCAATCAGTCGGCGAGGGCGCGGCCGGCATCCATGCGCCGTCGCGGGGAGGCAGCATCCAGGCGCCCCCCGCGGAGGGGCCACCAGCACCGCGGCCGTGCATGTCGTTACGGGCGGGGAAGGGAACGGTTGGCGTCGGCGGGGGCGGGGTAGGCCGTGCCGGCCCCAACGCGGGAGAGGGAAAGGCGGGAGATGGAATGGTGGGTTCGGTTGGGCGAGGGCAAGCAGAGTGGCGAGCGTCGTGCGGGGCGGGGCGCGGCTAACGGTAGCGGGTGGGCGGGGTGGCGTCGACCCGGAGAGTGTTGCGACGTCCCCGCCCTCTCCCAAAAAAAACCGTCGACGGCGGGTGGGAGCGCGCCCTCCGCAAGCGCAACGCCTGCGCCCCCCCTCCCACCATTGCAGGGGAGGTGGGGGGGGTGCGTGTCCGGTCGTTGGGGCTGTTGGAAGGTCAGCCCGGAGTCACGTCTTGGGGGGGGGGGGGGGGCCGGAGGGGGGCATAGACGGGGCGGGGGCGGTTTCGCGGTGTGCTCCCCCCGATCCAGGCTGTGAGCGGGGATTGAACGGGGGGGGGCGGTCAGGGGGCGGTTTCCACTGCGTCTTCGCTGTCCATGCCGTATGGGGGGGTTATGACGAGGGGGGGGGGCGTCGAGGGGCGGGCGGCCTACACTGCACCCCCCACAGAAGCACGCTGTGGGACGGGGGTCGACCGGGGGGGGGGGATAGGGCGGTCGGAGGGCAGTTTGCACTGCGCCCCCGCCGTCCATCGCGAGTGGGGGAGTTGCTGCGGGGGGGGGGGGGGGGGGGGCGGGGGGCGCGCGGGGTACATTGCACCCCCGCCAAACTATGCTCAGGGAGGGGTTAGAAGGGGGGGAGGGGGCTGCTGGGGGGCTGTAGGCCGTGCCGGGGCTGCTGGTGGGGGGAGGGCCGAGAAATGGCTCTCCTGCCCCGGGTTGCTGGGCATTTCGTGCGGTAGAGGGTGGTGGCTGCCGCGAGAGAGTGGTGTCGGTTGTCACACAGAGCTTGTGGAAGAGGGGCCTGTGGCACACACACCCCCCTCCCCGCCTGCTGCATGCCCCGACGCAGCCGCCCCGCCCCGCCGGAAAATATCCAGAGGGCTCGCGCGACCGCCGCGGGAGCACCACGACGAGCGCACACTCATCTGTCCAATGATATGTATCGTGGGGAGACTGTGGCAGGGGGGATTTTGGCAATGGGGACTGTTTGTAGGTGGCGACCTGGTGGCACAACGCCCGAACACCCACCTTCCTTGCAGGCGGATGATAAAGACCACCTCACGTCGGCGCCATGACGGCCTCACACTTTTCCGTTACGTAATGCCCGCCACCGGCGGCGTCACATCATGGCCTGCCGTGAGGGAGCCCCCCCCCTGTGTGTCTCGTCCTGGTGGGAAACGCTCGCCATATGGGCTCGAAAGCCATCAGAACGGTCCTCCCGCCAATCAGAACCGAGGCTTCCAGGCGAGGGGGCGGGGCGGACGTGGTGAGCGCACAGAGCCCGAGGGAAGGACGATGTGGTGTCTGCAAGAGAGGCTGACGCGAGAGAGAGAGAAAAGAGAGACGCAGGTGTTGCTGACCGCAAACGGACGGCTGCGGGGTCCACGCTGGTGCCACCCGAAAAATCAGCGGCTGATCCATGTACATTGTTGGCGACCCGTGGAGTCACGCGGGAAGGGAACACAGGTGACATGGTTGCCATAGGAGACACCGCGACACACCCACACTAGCACCCCCCCACCAAAACCCCCTGTATACGGGGAGACTACGGCCAATGCGGCGGGTCAAAGCGAGTGTTCCACCCGTTTCTCCCCCCCCACGTCGCGCGGACGAGCACATAGGGGGAGATCCGAGCCAGATTGCGACGCGTGCGCCGATCGTCGAGAAAATTGTACGGTTTGGGGGCCATTCGGGGGCCATGATTGCGATCGACAGCGTAGTTGCGCTCTACGTGTCACGTTTGATCGCCCAAGAACCGCTTCGGAAGGATACGATCGCAGGCGATCCAGGAGGCTCGGACAGTATCTCCCCCGCCAAGATACCGCGCTTCGGTGGTCCCTATGAAATATTCTAATGGGAATGGGCTTTGGTCCGGCACGGTGTAGCAATGGCTCCGATATTTTACGCCCGATTTTGCCGCCCTCTGACATCGTTCTACACAAGTCCTGCCCCCCCGGTTGGGGAAGCACGGTTTTGTTTGGTCGTCCAGTCACAAGCCGCCACGTGCTCCCATTTCAGCCTTAAATGGAATTCGCTTGGTCTTGGTCTCGCTGTTGAAGGGTCTGCTCTGATAGACACAAGTGGCGCGGTCACGGTGACGTAATGGGACCAAGGGATCCCATCAAGGCATGTCTCATAATGGTGCCATTAGATGGGGGCCTCAATGGTGTGGCGCAGTTTACTGATATTCGGGGCATGAACCTGCCTCGTGCAGGGATGCAGTTTACGGTGTAATCATCAGCTGAAGGGTCTATTTCAGTATAATTATAGAAATGCTGACAATAACATTATAGAAAGCTTCTGTGGAAGAGTTATGAGTTCCACGTTCCAAATATATCAAAAGTATTCCGACCGTTTCGCCTGGCGATCTACCTCGTCACCGGCAATGGCTGCGGCTGATGGCGGCGCTGCGGGCAATGCCAGGCAGCCGTTTTGCGGGGGGGGGGGCGGAGCAGCAGGCAATGCCAGGCAGCTGTTCCGCTGCGCTGGGGGGGGTGGCGCTGCGGGCATTTCCAGACAGCCGTTTTGAGAGGGTGGTGCCGCTGGCTGTGTCGCCAGAGCCGGTTGTGGCGGGAGCACTGGGAGGGCCTGCCTGCTCAGCTTTCGCCAAACGGCGTCCGTGCCTGCCCCTCACGCCGCACTGCCTGCGCTCTCGCCGCACGTGCAGTACTGCATTGCCGATGTAAGTTTAGTACTTAGATACTACGAAGAGAGAGGAAATGAGAATCAACTATCGACCCGTGGTGCCCACGTTGCATAATTATTGTCTGCCCATCCATGGTTTGGATTAATACAGTGAAATATTCAGCTGTATTAATCCGACTATAATTATCCCCTCTCAACCCTGGCCTCGTGCGCGCAGTCCTCCGCTCGTCGACGGGCCTCTCTCCCCCCCACAGCCGCTCGTGTGCCCCGCGCCGTCACGCGTGCGTGCGCGGGAGGGGCCCGGCCAGCGCCGCGGTTCGCACAGCCGTTGCCACACGGCGCGGCTCCGCACGCTCAGCCCCCAGACGTCCTCCCCGATCCCCCTTTCTTTCGTTCCCCCCTCTGTTCTCCTGCCTGCCCCCCCCCCGCCCTGCCCTCACACCTCTCGTTTGCTACATCACTTCCAACGGTGGGGGGCGTCGGGCCCCCGCCTGTCCCTGCCTGTCTATTTTTTTTCTTTTCTTTCCCCGCTCTCCTCACCTCCCCCCCCGCCATCCCATCTCCATTCCCCCACCCCCCCCCCCCCCCCCGTGCCCCTCCCCGCATGCCCCCGCTTGCCTGTGCCGTATACGGCAGTCTTACTGCGGCGGTCAGGGGCATCGATGGCCGACGTGGCCGCGGCTGCGGCGGCGGCGGACAACGTTGCATTGACACCAATGGCCGACGCGGCATCGACACCAATGACTGACGCGGCAGCGGTTGGGGAACCGGCGACCGGCGCGGCAGCGGCTGGGGCACCCGATGCGGGTGCGTCGGCGGAGGAGACACCAAATGCGGATGCTTCGGCGGATGCGACGCCGAACGCGGGGGCATCGGCGGATGAGACACCAGACGCGGGGGCGTCGGCAGCTGGGACACAAAAGGCAGAGGCGTCGCTGGCTGGGGCACCGAATGCGGAAGCATCGCTGGCTGGGGCACCAAAGGCGCCTGCGGCCGCCGCCGATGCATCGCTGACCGACGCGGCGACTGCCGCGTCGGCGGACCCTCTCGTAATGGTGGCGGTGGGTGGAGCCTCGGCGGCGCCGTCCCTCGCCGCCCCCTGGTGGACCGCCGGCCGCCGCCCCGGCGCCGCCGTCATCGTGCGCGTCGGCCGCACAACTTTCCGCCCCGCTACCATCCCCGTGTCGGTGACGGCCGACGAGGAGGAGAAGCATCGGAAGGGCTTTTCGGCCGGCCTCATGCTCGTCCGCTTTGCTGAGGGTGCTCCCGCTCAGTCGGTCAAGGTGAAGCACGTGAAGCGGGCGGGGCGAAGGGAGGCTGCGGGGGTGGGGAGGGGGCACCCGCCGCTTCTCCGGGCCCC
The DNA here is from genome assembly GCA_009829735.1 of Pyropia yezoensis. Lineage (NCBI taxonomy): Eukaryota > Rhodophyta > Bangiophyceae > Bangiales > Bangiaceae > Pyropia > Pyropia yezoensis. Next base: position 26,042,445 of record CM020620.1, read on the forward strand.
CCGCATGACTGTGGCCACCGCGTCTGTCCCTTTGGCGGGGGGAGGGGGGCGGGGTGCCTGCACATTGCCGTCGAGGCCGCCGCCGCCGCCGTCCTCGTCGCCGCCGCCATCGTCGCCGCCGCCACCGCCGCCGCCGCCGCCACCGCCACCACCGCCGCCACCGCCGCCGCCGCCGCCGCCGCCGCCGACACCGCCACCATCGACGCAGCTGCCGTCGACGCCGCCGGCGTCCCGGTCGGGCGGTCAGGCGGCGGCGGCGTCGACGGCAGCTGCGTCGATGGTGGCGGTGGCAACACTCGCGCCGGCAGCACCCGCGGCGGCGGTCATCCCCGGCCGGGCTCCTGTCCCGGCGGTAGCGACTGCGGTGGCTCTTCTCGCGACCACTGCTCCCCTGCAGCCCGCTGCGGTGGCTGCCACCGCGACCCCTACCCAGCCAGTGGAAAGCGGTGACAGTGATGTTGAGCTGGTGAGCGAGTTTTTGACCAAGCCGCGGCAGCCCCCGATGAGCGACGGCATCTCTGAGTCGGCGGCAGCGCCGCCTCCCCCAACGGGGACGGCGCCTCCTCCTCCACGGGACTCGGAGGAGGTGCAGGTGGTTGTTCAGAGGTTTGCTCCGGCGGTGGCGTCAGCCCCCGCGCCCATCGTGTCTGTGTCTGACGATGAGGACGTGATGCTTGTCAGCGTCAGTACAGCGCCCCAGACGCTGCCCATGCATCCGTCGGAGATAGAGGCGGTGGGAGGGGTGCCCGAGGGTGCTGCTGGCGGCGATGGCGGGGATGACGCAACCCCGCTGCCTTTCTTCTTTGACCGCAGCGGCGCGCCCACCGAGGAGGAGTCCCCGCATTTCTTCATTGACCGCTGTGGCGCGCCCGCCCAGGCGGCGTCTCCGCCTGCGTCCCCGGCCGACGACTCACGGGCTGCGGGCGGTGCACACGGTACTGTGGCTCGGTTGCCTTCACCCCCAGCCTTCCTAGAATGGACTCGAGGTAACCTGTCCGTCCAGGTGCGGGGGCGGACGTTGGCGGGCCCCCGGCAGCGGCCGGACGCGGCCGCGTCCGAGCCAGACAGGCCGGACCAGAGGCGCGGTGACTGGGGCGGCGGCAGGTCCAGGACGTCGCCGCCGCCACAGTGGACGCACTCGCCCAGTCGCAACGCGGCGGGACGGCGCGGCAGCGGCGGCATTGGCGGCGACGGCGGCAGCTACGGCAGCAACCATTGGCTGCCACCGCCGCCGCCGCCACCGACCGTCGGCGGTGCCGGCCGCGGCGCAGACGGCGGTGGCCAATGGTACGGAGACTGGCCACAGCGGCGGTCGTCGCCATTGCCGTCACAGGGCGAGCCGCAGGCGTGGCGGCCCGCGTTACCCGCGTGGGGCAACCGTCTCGGGCCTGCGCCGGGCCGCCGTATGCCCGTCTCCTCGGAAGACGGGTACCGGCCGACCGCTCGGGCTGGGCGGCGGCGATGCCCAGACCTGGCGGGTTGCTGCTGGTCAGACTCTCAGCGGGTCGCCGCGTTGCAACCGCCACTGGCACGAACGCCTCCGCCCCCACAGACACACCGTAGCAGGCCGGGCGGCGGCGGCGGCTCTGCGGGCGGGCCCGCCGTCGGCTCTGCGGGCAGGCCCTCCGTCGGCGGTGATACAGCTGTAGACCGGTGGTCTCGCCAGGACTCGCCGCAGGTTCAGGAGGCCCGCTCTTACGAGGATGATTGCCGAGGCGACGGCTGGTATAAGGTCAACCACCGCGGCAACCGCCCCTACGACGTCGGCCACCATGGTGACGGTCGCCGTGGCGACGACCAGTGCATTGACGGCCGCCACGACGACGGCCGTCATGACGATGGCCGGTACAACGATGGCCTGTACAATGATGGCCGTCATGACGATGGCCGGTACAGCGGTGGCAGGTACAACGATGGCGGGTACAACGGTGGCAGGTACAACGATGGCGGGTACAACGGTGGCAGGTACAACGATGGCGGGTATAACGGTGGCAGGTACATCGATGGCCGGAACAACGACGGCGGTTACAACGGTGGCGGGTACAACCGTGGCCGTTTCAAGGATGGCCGTTTCAACGACGGCGGGTACAGCAACGGCGGATACAACAATGGCGGGTACTACGACGGCCGGTACAACGACGGCCGCCATGACGACGGCCGCCACGGCATCGGCCGCTATGTCGACGGCCGTAGATACGATTTCGGCCGCCATGACGAAGGCCACCGAGACGGCGGTCGCCAGATGGGCCCCTGGTCCGGCCCGCCTGCCGTCGACCACCGGCCGCATTCTGCGCCTCCCCACCATCAACACGGGGACCCGGGTGGCCGCGGCGAGGGTCGTGGCGAGTGGCAGCCACACGAGCATGCGGTAGACGCACTCCACGCAGAGTCGCGGTGGCGGTCGTCGCCTCCGGGCGGCGCGTGTCCGCCGCCCAACGAGGCGCCCACCCCACCGCACGATGATCGGCCGATGCCTAGCGCTGCTGGGTCGCTGCCACCCCACCGGGGTGACCCTCGGTCTGCCCCCGCCTACGACCCATCTCCCGTCCACGAAGCTGCCGGCCGGCTGCACTCGACCCCGGCCCACGATGCATACGCGCCGGACCCGCCGGCCGCAAGGTCGCAGGCAGAGCAGCGGGCACCGCCGCACGGCTGGTATTACACAGAGTCGCTGCCCGTGCCCCCCCCACCCGCAGACAGCCCGCCGCCCCGGTTGCCACCCCCGCTGCCGCCACAGCCACCGCCGCTGCAGCTGTCGCCGTCGCGCGCGCTCCTCGGGCGGCGGTCGCGGCCACTGACTATCCTGGCAAAGAATCGGCTCAAGCAGGCGGGGCTGCCCGTGCCGTCCGACGACTGTGCCGCGTCGGCAGCACTGGGACCGGCAACGGGACCGGCGGCGGCGGCAGGGGCGGAATCGCCGGCGGTGGGGGCAGGGGCAAAGGCCGGAATGGCGGAAGCGGCGGCAGCAGAGGCGGCGGACAGGGAGGGGGTGGAGGTGGTGGAGGCGGCAACTTCTGCGGGCGAGAGCGCCGCCCGGATGTCGCCGCTACGTGTATCGCCCCCCTCCCCGTCCCCCCCCCGCCTGGCCTCCCCTGCTCGCCGCGGTGGCAGCAGCGTCAATGGCGGTGGCCAGCGCGGCAGGTCCCGCGACGCGGTTCCAGCAGACGCGGCGGGCACAGCGTCCCCGTCGAGTCGCGCCACCTCCTCCCCACACGAGCCGGCGCAAACGGACCGGGGCCGCCGCCTTGCCTCCCCACCCGCCGCAAAGGGGGTCGTCCGAGCGGCGGGGCAGCAGCCCATGGCGGCCGCTGCAGCAGCGGCAACGGCGGTGGCGGCGGCGGTGGCGGCAGAAGCGTCGGCAGCGGGGGCGGCAGAGGCGGCTGGGCGGGCTGGCCGCGCCTGCCGTCGCCCCCGCCCACTGCGCGACGCCGCCGCTGCGGTCGCGGCGGCCGCGTCAGACGGGTCGGCGGCCGGCAAGGGCCCGCGGGCGTCGGTCGCTCGAGTCTCCCCCCCCTCCCCCGCCGCTGCGCACGACGGGCCGCCGCCGGCCAAGCGTCGCCGCGTTCCCGACGACGGTGCCCGCCGGCGGCCCGGCCGCGTGCTGAATTTCACCATCTCCTCCGACGGCTCGGCAGACGACGCGGCACCGGCGCGCCGCGGGCGCGTCGACGGCGATGGCGCGCCGCCGCGGACGCGGCCGCGGCCCGGTGCCGCTGCCGCGCCGCCGCGTGCGCAGCGGCCGCGACGGCAGCGGGGGGGGGGCTCGTGGAGCGGCTCAGAGTATAGCGACGTGCCGCCTCGCGCGCGGCGGCGGAAGCGGGTGGTGGGGCCGCCAGCGCCGAGCAGCGGCTCTGAGGGGCTAGACGGGCCGGCCGCCATTGTCGGGAGGGGGGAGGCGGCGGTGGCCCGCCTGGGCGGCATCTGGTTCCCGCCGCTACCCCCCGTGGCCGCCGCCGCTGCCGCCGCTGCCCGTGACGACCGTGACTGTCAACGCGGCGGCGACCGCGGCGGCGGCTGGCGTCGATCAACGCGTAAGGGCGTACCCCGCGCGCTCGACGTGGCCGCCTGGTCCGCCGCCGACGGCCGCCCGCCGTCGTCGGCGCACCCCCGCTGCGGCCGCCGCGGCCGCGGCGACCCAGCCGGCGGGGCGTCGGCTGCGGCGGCGGCGGTGGCGGCTGTGGCGGCCGCCGCCGCCGCCGCAGGGCCACCCCCCTCCGCGGACGGCGCGTTGCCCCTCTACGCGTGCCCCTGTGGGGTGGAGGTGGGCGTCGGGTCGGGCCTCCAGTGCGGGGGCCCCTGCGGCCGCTGGTTCCACCGCCCCTGCACGGGCCTGCCGCCCGCGGCGGTGGCGCACGTCACCGCCGGCCGCGCAGCGCTGGGCTGCCCCGCTTGCGTCGACGCGCTCATGTGTGCGCGGGCGGCGACGGCGGCGGCGGCGGGGGCGGTGATGGCCCGCCCGACCGTGCCCCTGCTACTCTCACCGTCGCTGGTGGTGGCCACCGCCGCCGCCTCCGCCGCCGCGGCGGCGTCGGGGGGGGGGGGGCGCCGGCGGCGCGCACCGGCGGCCGGGGGGGCGCTGCGCCCGCCGCCGAGCGGCACGCCGGCAACACAGGGTGCCGCGGCGTGGCCGTCCTCCCTGTCCCGCCTGCGCACGCTTCTCGGTCTGGTAGCTGGCGCGACGGCCGCCGAGCGCGCCGCCGCTCGACCGGCGGTGGTGGCGGTCGTCCGCCGCCTCGCCGCCGCCGCCGCCGCCGCCGCCGCCAGCTGCCGCCGCCGGCTGGGCGGGGCGGGGGCGGCGGCGGCCGCGGCGGCGGCGGCGGCGGCTGACCGGCGGCGGCTGCTTGCGGGCCACCCCCCGCCGCACGCGTCGGCCGCGGCGACGGGCGCTGAGGGGGTGGCGGCAGCGGCGCCGCCGCCAGCGACGGCGGCGGCAGCGTCGCTCGGCCCCCTGCTTGCTCGTCACCAGGCGCGGCGCCACGGGGCGGCAGCAGCGGGCAGGGTGGTAGCGGCGGCAGCCGCCGCCGCCGCCGCCGCCGCGAGTGGCGCGGGGGGGGGGGGCGCTGGTGCGCCACTGCCCGCCCGCCCCGACGCCGACAGACGGTGCCTGCCGGGGGCGGGGAGGGGGGGGGTGGCGCGAGACGCCCCGCCGCTGCTCGTTTCGTAGTGCACGTGCCCGGCGTGGCGGGAGGTCTCGTGGGGGATGCGATGGTTCTCCCCCTGTGGCGACCCGGCCGGTCTGTACAGACGCAGGGCCGCAGGCAAAAGTAAACAAAAAAGATATCAAATGAGGGCACTCCCACCCCCCCCTCCCCCACTCTCCGTCTACCCACCCACCCACTCACCCCCCCACCCCGGTTTGCCGCGCGTACTTTCCCTACTCGAGAACGCCGGCAAAGGAGCGGAGCTGGGGCTCCCGCTCCCGCAGCTTGCGCAGCGCCCGCCGCTCCAACTGCGCCACCCGCGGCACCGACACGGACAGGGCACGCCCAACGACCGGCTGCGTGGCGGGCGCGTCGCCGGTCAGGCCAAAGCGCAGGCGGATGAGGGTGGCCTCGCGGGGCGACAGCGTGCCGTCGAGCGCCGCGTCGACGCGCTCGCGGAGGAGGCCTGCGTCGGTTGCCGCTTCGGGCGTGGCCGCCGTCGCCGACGGGTCGTTGGGGATCACGTCGAGGATGTTCACCGCCCTGTTGCCGCCGCCGCCGCCGCCCGACAGGGACTGTCGATTGAGGGGCGCGTCGAGCGACAGCTCGGCGCGATAGAGGGCGAGGTAGGAGCGGAGTTTGGGCACGGGCAGGTCCACCGCCGCCGCGACCTCCGCATCGGTGGGCGACCGCGCGTGCGCCATGTACAGCCGCCGGTGTGCAGCCTGCACCGCACAAAGCACAGTCGACACATAGTCGGGGAGGCGTACGAGCCGCGCGCCCGCGCGCACAGCGCGGCGCGTGTAGGCGCGCACCCACGGGGTGGCGTAGGAGCTGAACCGCCCCACCCTCGGGTCGTATAGCTCGGCACAGCGGATGAGGCCGAGGGTGCCCTCCTGCACCACGTCCAGGAGGGTGACGCCGCCCAGCGCGCCGGCGCTGCCCCGGCTGGCCGCGTAGTAGGCGGCCCGTGCAATGGACAGCACCAGCCGAAGGTTGGCCGACACGAGCAGGTCCTTGGCGTGCCGCGCATCACGCAGCTGCGCGGCCAGGTCGGCGGGAGGCACGCCCACGGCCGCGGCCCAGGCGTCCATCGACGGTGCCGCGCGCTCCGGGTGCACGGCGGTCAGGTCGGCGGCGACGCGCTCGAGCGTCACCAGCCGCTGCACCCACACGGCCAGGGCGGCCTCCTCCTCAGCTCGGAGCAGCGCATAGGTGCGGATCTCCCGGTCATAGGCTGTCAGCGCGTCGGTTGCGCGCCCACTGTGGGATTCGGTCGCCTTGACCAACGACGGATCCAGCCGTGTCGTCGCCGTCGTCAGCGTCGTGGACGGTAGCGACGCAGGTGACAGGCGGCCCGCCGACGACGGCGACGGCGACGGCGCAGCGGCGGCGGCGACGGCTGCGGTGGGCAGCCCCGCCGTCTCGGCCACCACAGGCGTCACCACCCCGCCGCCGACGGGGGGGACGCACCCGCGGACCACATCCGCCAGCAGCGCGTCATCGTCTGGGAAGAACAGCTCGGCGTCGGTTGTGGCCGCACCCCCGTCATTGGCGATAACGGGGGTGGCGCGGCGGGTGGTAGTGGGGACGAGCGCGTCGGGCAGCGGCGGCAGCACGTCCACTGCCGGCGCGCCGTTGGCGGTGGCAGCCGGTGCTAGGGTCTGGCGCCTACGGCGACGGCCCGTAGACGGCGGCAGCGACGGCACCACCACCGCGTCCACATCCGTCGCTGCCGTCGCTGCCGCTGCCGCCGCCGCGTCGGCCGCCGCCGCAGCCTTGGCAGGCCGCGGTCTCCGTGGGGACGCGGCCGGCGCACCCGCGGCGCCCGCGGCGCCCGCGGCGCCCGAGGTGCGGCGGCCGCCGGCTGCCAGCCGCCCCCGTCCGCGCGACGCGGCCGGCGCAGCGGCCGCGGCGGGGGCGGCCGCCCGCGGGCGACCGCGGCTGATGGACGGGGTGCCACCGGCTGCCACTGCCGCCGCCGCCGCCACTGCCGGCCAGCGGGGCGGCGACAGCAGCAGCGGCGCCGCTACAAAGGACGCCAAGAGGGGGGGATGTCTGTCCATGACGGAGAGGGCCGCCAGATGGAAGGGGTGCAGGGGGGGGCGGGGGGGGAGGGAGGGGGCGGGAGGGTTCTCCCCCCGAAAAACAGGTCGGCGGCGAGGACACACACGGAAGAGCAACGCAAGAGGCACGCACACACCCGTCAACGGTCAACACTAAGATGGGGGCCGTGCGGAGTGGGGGAGCACCGGGCCCGAGTAAGTGGGGGCAGGCAGGTGATGGCAACGAGGGTTTAGGTCGGCGTACAGTCTGACCGGGGATGGGGATAAAACCGAGGGAGTGGAACGAGGGGGGCGGTGCGGCACGAGTCCAAACAACCATGCATCAACAAGGCCACCGTCCGTCAGAAGACGCGTCGCACGGCGGACCGCGCCGCCTCAGCGGCCGGGTACGCGCCCTCCCCACGGAGGCGGCGGTGGAAGCAGCGCACGGCCGCGGGCGCGCGGCGCCGGGGGGGCCGGCGCGGCGGCTGCCTCCGCACAGCCGCTGCGGGTGGGAGCATTGGCATCGGGAGCGACCACGCGCACCGTACGAAGCTGGGTGGGGCTTCGGCCAGTGCGGCGTCTCTCCCTGCTGGCGGCCAAAGAGGCCCCCCACTGCCCGACCGACGCCAGCCGCGGAGGCGACTGGAAGGCGGAGCGCAGTGCCGCGGCGCCGCCACTGCTGGGTGGTGGTCGCCGCCCAATGGGTGCGCGGCGGTGTCGTTCGGGAGAGGTGCAGTCGTCCAGTCAGGGGCGCGGGCCAAGTGGAAGCCACGCGACGGAATGAGCGGTGCCACGCTATCCCAAAAGAGGACAAGTAACAACTATCCATTGTGTGTACAATTGGTTGGGTTCAATACTACTACAATGTAGCCACAGCCGGGACAGCGAAGCCTTTTTATATGAAAGATTGAACTTTCTGCTGCGAAAGCAATGGGGTTTAAAAGAATTACTTGCACGTTCGATGTGCCAGAGCAGTTAATCCAACCAAGAAGTGAGCACTGTACGCTTGTTATGTCGCATCACCACCCTCCCTTCGGCGGTGCTGCGCGCTACCTCGCGTGCCGACGCAGCAGCCCAGGGTCGCGATCAAGTTCGCTCGTACGTAGCGAAAGGAGAGGGAGGGCCAACCGCGGGCAGGCTCATGTTTGGTCTGGTCCGCTACGGTTGGGTGGGGGGCTCACGTGGGAATGGAGAGGGGGTTAGAAGACCTCTTGAAATCAGGGTCAGAATGCTCATTGTGAGGGGGGCGACCCAGCGAGGCACAGCGGAAACTCGAAGGAGCGAGTTAAGGGGCCACGGTGCAGTACATCCATGGCTGCAGCCAAGCCCAAGATCCACGTGCGCGCATGTGCGGATGCCCCTTATACGGAAACAAGCGGGGGACAGTCGTACGCGAGGGGTCTGCGTGGGGGCGCGGGGGACGAGCAACCTGCAGCTCTCCCGCCTATCTGTCCGGCTGCGGGGGGACACTCGCATGCGAATACGGGGGACAACCAGCCCATGGAGACTTAATGGTGAGGGGCTCGTAGTGTATTTTGGTGCCAGGCCGCCTGCTCACAACGGACTGCGCCCAGGACGCCGGTTCCACAGACCCTACTTCTCATCCCAGAATCTAACAGGTTGATATAGTCCTTGTCCAGACTGACGTACTTACGACACGTTTGCCGACCTCTAGTTGTCCAATCATGCCAGGCTGTTGGAGAACGCACGGCGCAGAGCTATTCAAGCTTCCCGTGCGCGACACCTATTGGTGACCATCCGAGAGTGATTGTGAGCCATGAATCGACCCTGAGGGTGTCCGCGTCGTACAGTAGGCTCGCTCACAATATAGACTGGGAACGCGTTCGGTCTGGTTGGCTAGAAGTCAGATTCCGTGGGACTAGTGATGGTGATTGTGAGGACCCACCTAAAACCGGGGAGCCCTCAACGTACTCGTGGGGGTGTCAGCGGGCCTTGCGAGCCAATGGGGCGGCGGGGCACGGGGAAGAGGACGGTGGTCTCGACGGGGGTGGGTCTGGGGAAGAAGATGGGCGCGACGTCGGTGGGGATCGAGGGTACAAAAGGTAAACTGTGTCTTTGGTCTGTGTCTGTGGTTACCCCTCTCCTCTCCCCCGGTGACGCCGACACCCACGCACTATATACTCGCGTCGGGGCACCCGAGGTGCCCCAAAGCATGCGTTTCCCCATCGCACCGCCGGTAGGCACAGAGCGGTCCAAAAACAAAGCATGTCTCTCAGAACAAAGCATGGGCGGGCGTGCGCACTAAAGGAGTGCAGCCCCAGTTTGCCCGAAACGAAGGGGGTCCCGTGGATGGCGCCCAGCGCGCCCCACCAGCCGGCTCCACACGCCGGTCGGCCAGAAGGTCCGACTGGCTGTAAGGGCCAGCAAGGCCAAATTCAATCAATCCCTTGACCGGCCAGCCAGTCACCAACCAGCTGGCCGAATTCAATCAATCCAAAAGCCGGCGAGCCAGTCATATCGCACTCAGCCGCCAGCGAGGATGTGCGGTGTCCTCAGTGTCGGTGAATCATGTGACTGGTCCTTGATGCCAGCTTTCAAGCAGCGCAGAGAATAACATTCAGGCAGCACAGACGGGGATGTCCGCCCGTGGTTGGTCGACGATGTCACTCGCTCCTCGTTGTCGAGTTTCGACGTCCATGACAGGGTTCCGACAGTGCGTTGACGGCGGCTTTCGTGCGGTCGGCCGACGTCCGCAAAATGTCACGGATACAGCGTGGTGTCGCCCAGGGTAGTGGGGAATTGATGTGTCTTGGGGGGAGTTATCGGGGCCGGTCATGTAAGGAGAGGTCCCAGTCCATGTCCCCTGGGTTCCGGGTGGCGATTCAAGGGGCAAATCCTTACACCTCCCCCCCCTTAGGACGCGCATCGAAGAAACGCGTCTAAAACTTCAGGGGCGTTCACAAGGTCTTGCTTTGTCAGCCAAGAGTTCTCGCTGATGTCGCAGCCTTTCCATTTGACGAGGTACTGCAGTCGTCCACGGCGCTTTCGTGACCGTATAATGGAGTCCACTTCATACTCGACCGAGCCATCCGGAAATGTAACCGGGGGTGGAACGGGAGGAAGTCGACCATACGGATCAGCGCGGTACGGCTTCAGGAGGCTGGCATGGAAGGCGTTGTGAACTTTGCGATCGAGGACAGCTTGAGGAAGATCGAGACGGAACGTGACGTCATTGATGCTCTCCGTGACTTTGTAGGGTCCGGAGTATTTGGGCATCAGCTTACGAGCGCCTTGAAAAGCGTCGGGCAAGAGGTTCTTGGTGCTGAGGAGTACGTGGTCGCCCACAGCGATTGTGCATGGTCGGCGATGACGGTTTGCGTACGCCGCGCGCGTCTCATTGGCGCTCTTGATGGCGGCGATAGCCGTCTTTTGAGCATCGTGGAGGCTGGATAGCCAATCCGACACAGCAGGAAGATTTGAGTCCCTGCTGTCAAGGATGTCCATAGGCACGGTCCTTGGTTCAAACCCGTAGTTCAAGAAAAATGGAGAGTACGTGGTTACGGCATTAGGTGACCGGTTGTACGCAACTTCCGCGCCAACGAGGAAAAGATCCCAGTCGCCTTGATGATGGTTGACGAAGTTTCTGAGGATTTCTTCAATTTTCTTGTTCATAATCTCAGTTTGGCCGTCCGTCTGCGGGTGGTAGGCCGATGAGGCTTTGATCTTGACCTTGAGGATCTTTGTCAGTGACCGCCAGAAGTTGGATAAAAAGATGGGGTCGCGGTCACAGACGACTTCTTAAGGTAGGCCGTGGTTGCGATAGACGTGATCGTGGTAAAGCTGAGCTGTGACCGGCGCTGTACATTCCGGCTTCATTGGTGCCAGGCGAATCATCTTGGTGAGTCGGTCAACAACGACATAAATGCCGTTGTGGCCTCGTGGTGTCAGTGGCAGTGGGGTGATAAAGTCCATGGAGACACTTGCCCATCTTTGGCTTGGGGGTTCGAGTGGTTTGAGATGACCCAGAGGTGAATGAGTGCTAGCCTTGTTCCGCTGGCACGAACCACATGATTGTACGTATCTTTGGATGTCCTGCCGCATAGATTTCCAGTAGTAATTGGAAGCAACGGCCTTGGTGGTTTTCTTCACTCCCATGTGCCCTTGGCACGGGACGTCATGGTAGTCGTGGAGGAGTCTTTGACGTAGAGTACCAGCGGGGATGCACGTACGGTCACCTCGTTTCAACAACCTCATATGAAACCGGTAGGGAGATACCGGGTCCTTGGCTAGGTCGGCAAATTCGGGGTCCGCTTTGTACTCTTGTTCTAGGGTGGCGAGGTCCTGATCACTTTGGTTGATGGTCATGAGGTTGTTGATTTCAGTTTTCTTGAGGGCTTCGTCAATGGTCTTGGTCAGCACGCGACTAAGGAGATCTTGGTTGGGTTCGTGCTTGTCAGGGGCATCTTGGGGTTGCCTGGAAAGGGCATCAGCTACGGCGTTGGAGATGCCTTTGATCGGGACAATCTTGAACTGGAATTGGTCCAGAAGTTCAAGCCACTTGACTTGGCGGTCGTTCAGCCTTTCTTGGGTTCGCAGGTATCTCAGGGACTCGTGGTCGGTATGGACCTCAAAGGGTCTTCCGTGGAGGTAGCAGCGCCAGTGCCGGATGGCTTGGACCACTGCGAGCAGCTCACGTTCGCGGATGCTGTAGCGTTGTTCGTGGATATTCAAGGTCAGGGAGAAGAATGCCACTGGACGCCGTCCCTTTCCGTCGTCTTGTTCGAGGACTGCGCCAATAGCATACCCGCTGGCATCGGTAGACACGTAGATGGGATATCGTTTGTCAAACGGCCTTAGTACCGGTGCACTTGTTGTCAGAGTCCGCAGCTGCTCGAAGGCTTTTTGGGCGTCCGGCGTCCACTCAAAGTCGACCTTCCCCGTCAACCTCGTAAGAGGGCTAGCAACTGCGGCCATTCCCTTGATAAATCGGCGATAGAAGTTGACCATACCGAGGAAGGACTGCACGTCCTTCTTGCTCTTGGGGGTTGCCCACGTCCGAATGGCTTGGACCTTCTGGTCCTCCATGGAAAAGCCTGCGTCAGATATGACGTGGCCGAGGTAATCGACAGTGGTTCGAGCGAATTGGCACTTACTCGCCTTGGCATAAAGCTTGTGGTCTCGTAGCTTGGCCAGGGTTTTTCTCAGGTGTTTGAGATGATCCTCGTAGGTTTCGCTGTAGACCAAAATGTCGTCTAAGTAGACGCAGATGAAGTCGTACAGGTAAGGTCTGAACACATCGTTCATCAAGTTCATGAAGACTGCGGGGGCGTTCGTCAGTCCGAAGGGTAGCACAGTAAACTCGTAGAATCCATACTTGGTCCGGAACGCCGTCAATGGGATGGTGTCAGGGTCCAGCCGGATCTGGTGGTAGCCAGAGCGGAGGTCAATCTTCGTGAAATACTTGGCCTTTCGTAGTTGATCAAAGATGTCATCGATACGTGGTAGAGGATACGCATTCTTGATGGTGGCCTTGTTCAATGCTCGGTAGTCGATGCACATCCGCCAGCCGCCTTCCTTCTTCGCCGCAAATAGAACGGAGGAGCCCCACGGTGAGGCACTTGGCTGGATGAATCCCTTCCGAATCAGGGTCGCAAGTTGCGTCTTGAGTTCATCGAGTTCCCACTCGGAGAGGCGGTAAATACCGCTGCGACGTGGTTCAGCGTCGTCGGTCAGCTTGATGCTAAACTTGTGACTACGCTCGGGAGGGAGTCCGTCCGGGAGCTCAGCCGGGAAGACGTCAGCGTACTCCTTGAGAATCTGTTGGACTTCATTTTTGTCTTCAGCTTCTCCCATAATGATGGAGTTGATGTCAAAGCTGCTTGAAGGGTCTTCAGACTGCAGGTAGATGGCGAATACAGGGGTCCTTTGGATGAGGTCACGTGCGAGTCGTTGCCGGCTAATGAGGCCCTCCGGTTTCTTGAGGGAGGCGGTAATAGAAGTATTCTTGTGGTTGAACTTAAAGGATATCTTGTTCTTCTTGTTGTTGATCTTGGCGCCCTTGTCATCGCGCCATTTCTTACCGAGGATAACGTCGTACGCACTGAGGTCGCATACGGCGAACCGTAGTCGTTCTTGGTAAAGGCCGATGTGAATCTCTAAGGGTTCAATGGTTTCAGCGAGTACATGGGAACGTCCATCGGGCATGTTTGCCGCGAAGTCCGTTTCAGGGGTCTTGACATTCAGGGTTTTCATGAGGCGCCTGGAGACGACGTTGATGGGAGACCCGTCGTCGAACAGCACCTTTACAACATGGCCATTGACAGAAGCAGTAGAAAGCAGTAGCCCGAGACGCGGGCCTTCAAAGGGTGACGATTTGTTTTCCGGAACCAAAGGAGCATCTTTCACCGTTGTTGACGACGGTTGCTGCTTCAGTTCCGCTGGCCTTTTGGGCAGTCCTTTGCCAGGTGCCCCTTTTCGCGACAGCGGAGGCAGAGTCCCTCGCGCATACAGCGCTGGCGCTCCACGGGCGTGAGCTTCTCGACCTTGATGCTGGAAATGTCCATGGGGACGACACCCGTCGCAGACGGCTTCCCAGAGGTGCTGCTGAGGTTGTTCGTGAAGCGCGAGGCTCCAGCCTTGGCAGCTTCTACGCGCAGGGCGTCTGTCATTAGAGGCTCGAGTTCAGTGTAGTTCTTGAGGCACAGTGCCTGCCAGATGTCCCGCTTCAGACCTCGCGTGTAGCGGTCAATCTTTTCCGCTTCAGTGATGTCTGGGATGTCCACGACGACGCTCAGGAAAGTCTTGTTAAACGTCATGACGTCCTTAATCTGTCGCCATGCGTGCAGCTTGTCCCGTGCCGCCTGCGTCTTGTTCAGGGGACTGAAGCGCCGGATGAGTGCAGCACGGAAGGCGTCCCAGCTCGAAACGTCTGTAGTCTGACTATAGGTATGCCACCAGTTGAACGCTTCTCCATCGAGATAGGTGCAAGCGACACGACACGCTTCGGCGGGTTCACTCAGCCGGACGTAGGAGTCCATGTGGGAGCACCACGCTTCAATGGTCCCGGGTTTGCCAGAGAAAAGCCCGGGCTTGTTCGGCCGCGCGGGTTTTGCGTTCTCGCGGGCTGCTTTCGCCTTGGTCTCGGCGAGCTGCTGCTTCGTGTCTTCCAATTCCACCTTGTGTGCCTCGAGCTCGTCACGCATTTGCGTCACAAATGTCGTAAGCTGATTCCATGCCTCGACACTGGGGGTGCCGGATGTCGACCCAGAAGTGACCGGGGTCCCGCCAGCAATACTCGAGGGGTCCATCGTTTCCAGGAGTTAACTCCAGAAGTTACAATTTCACAGGACAGAGCGCCCTGGACTTACAAGAAATGCCCAGTCGAACTCGGGATAGATTTGTGTAAGAAATTTGGTCAAGCAACGTAGTGGCGCGCGACAATTGGTCAAGTGCCGAGAGATCGCGGTGACGAGATCAAGAGCGTGCAACACTATTTCGTTACATCCAATCACAAGCAAATCGCTCGAGGGCGCGCAATCGGATTTTCGATCGGCTTCCGCGCTCGGGCCCGAGTCGGTCTCGTCCGATTCTCACGCGGGGGGAAGATCAGAGGGGGAAAATCGGGCTCTCGCGGTAGATCAATGGAGGTTGTCAATCGGTGCCCCGCGCCAGCTGTCGGTGGTGCGCCTTGCCACGCAAGTGGCTTTCAAATTGAACCACCGAATCAAATTCACGCCCACAGGGATCGCAGCGTGGGAGAGTGGAAGGGCGGTTGACAGTATTGCGATGCCGACGTGAGTTGCGATGGTCGCGCAACACCGATAGGCTGTTGCACGTCACACCGCAGGGCTTACACTGGTGTGTGCCCAGTGGGATGCGGCGGGCCTTGGCGATTCGGCGCTGTTCGCGCTGTTCCATCGCCCGCGCGGTGGTCGGCTTAATGTGCCCAATCAGCGGGGGGGGCGGCGCGATGAAACGGCGCGCCGGTTCCTGCGCGGGTAGCAGCAGGCGCCGGTTCGTCCGGGCCGCTGTGCCCGCCGAGGCAGGGCCCTTGCCCTTGCCCGAGAGGGGGGGCTTGGGGGCGGTCCGCCCCAGCAGGGATAGGTGCGGGGGGGCCGCCTGGGTGGAGGTGGAGAAGGCGCCCGCCGGGGGGCTGCGTGCCCCCGGGTGGTGGTGCCCTCCCACGGGGCCGCGTGCCGACGGACTGCCGCGTGCCGACGAGCGGCGCGCTGTACCAGCGCCGCGGATCGTCGGGGGTGCGCGGGTCGTCGGGGGTGCGCGGGTCTCAGGGTTTCCACGTAACGTGGCCACCGTGTTGCGGGCCGTCGTGCCGGAGGATGCCGACGCGGCCGCCACAGCCGAGGAAGAATATTCGGAACCTGAATTGGAACTCACTGGGATTCAACAATCGGTTGACCAAAAAGAAAAATTCCGTGACATGAAGCGCGATGGCAGTGTCAGGGAAATATTCTTTCGGTGTGATTCGTGGAACCCACTGCGTTCGTATTACAATGCCCGTGGCAAGCCGAACGCAGGGGGCAACACGACGTCACAATCGCAGGGAGGTCCAAATCACGCACGGAATCGCAGTCACCGCCAGGTAGAAAGACGAACAATCGGAAGCTACCACATGGGAGGACCCACCTGAAACCGGGGAGCCCTCAACGTACTCGTGGGGGTGTCAGCGGGCCTTGCGAGCCAATGGGGCGGCGGGGCACGGGGAAGAGGACGGTGGTCTCGACGGGGGTGGGTCTGGGGAAGAAGATGGGCGCGACGTCGGTGGGGATCGAGGGTACAAAAGGTAAACAGTGTCTTTGGTCTGTGTCTGTGGTGGCCCCTCTTGTCTCCCCCGGTGGCGCCGACCCCAACGCACTATATACTCGCGTCGGGGCACCCGAGGTGCCCCAAAGCATGCGTTTCCCCATCGCACCGCCGGTAGGCACAGAACGGTCCGAAAACAAAGCATGTCTCTCAGAACAAAGCATGGGCGGGCGTGCGCACTAAAGGAGTGCAGCCCCAGTTTGCCCGAAACGAAGGGGGTCCCGTGGATGGCGCCCAGCGCGCCCCACCAGCCGGCTCCACACGCCGGTCGGCCAGAAGGTCCGACTGGCTGTAAGGGCCAGCAAGGCCAAATTCAATCAATCCCTTGACCGGCCAGCCAGTCACCAACCAGCTGGCCGAATTCAATCAATCCAAAAGCCGGCGAGCCAGTCATATCGCACTCAGCCGCCAGCGAGGATGTGCGGTGTCCTCAGTGTCGGTGAATCATGTGACTGGTCCTTGATGCCAGCTTTCAAGCAGCGCAGAGAATAACATTCAGGCAGCACAGACGGGGATGTCCGCCCGTGGTTGGTCGACGATGTCACTCGCTCCTCGTTGTCGAGTTTCGACGTCCATGACAGGGTTCCGACAGTGCGTTGACGGCGGCTTTCGTGCGGTCGGCCGACGTCCGCAAAATGTCACGAATACAGCGTGGTGTCGCCCAGGGTAGTGGGGAATTGATGTGTCTTGGGGGGAGCTATCGGTGCCGGACATGTAAGGAGAGGTCCCAGTCCATGTCCCCTGGGTTCCGGGTGGCGATTTAGGGGGCAAATCCTTACAGTAATATTGCAACGACGTCGTGACATTTGTGGCAGATCTGGCCCCACGCAAGGGGGCAGGGCGTGCCATACTGGGGCGGGAGAGAACTGGTTTGACCTGTTTCTCCATTTGCATTTGATCCCGATTTTCCTTAAGTCAGGAATACTTTGCTTGATAGTAAATCCAACATGGATTTGAGGGTTTTCCGCATTTTATCGTCTTGAATTCTCGTGTGGCCCTGTGGGCAGGTGCTGGGGTGGGAGATTCTGAGTGGCGAGATTCTGAGAGGACCCTGGAGGGATAAGGGGAGAGACAGCGGGGCTTGGCCTCGCTTCCCCGTCGCGACCAAGAAGCTGTTGGCCCACACACCATCATCTTGTTTACTGGTAAAGGGATTGTGTAAGGATGTGCCCCTTAAATCGCCACCTGGAACCCAGGGGATATGGACTGGGACCTCTCCTTACATGTCCGGCACCGATAGCTCCCCCCAAGACACATCAATTCCCCACTACCCTGGGCGACACCACGCTGAATCCCTGACATTTTGTGGACGTCGGCCGACCGCACGAAAGCCGCCGTCAACGCACTGTCGGAACCCTGTCATGGACGTCGAAACTCGACAACGAGGAGCGAGTGACATCGTCGACCAACCACGGGCGGACATCCCCGTCTGTGCTGCCTGAATTTTATTCTCTGCGCTGCTTGAAAGCTGGCATCAAGGACCAGTCACATGATTCACCGACACTGAGGACACCGCACATCCTCTCTGGCGGCTGAGTGCGATATGACTGGCTCGCCGGCTTTTGGATTGATTGAATTCGGCCAGCTGGTTGGTGACTGGCTGGCCGGTCAAGGGATTGATTGAATTTGGCCTTGCTGGCCCTTACAGCCAGTCGGACCATCTGGCCGATCGGCGTGTGGAGCCGGCTGGTGGGGCGCGCTGGGCGCCATCCACGGGACCCCCTTCGTTTCGGGCAAACTGGGGCTGCACTCCTTTAGTGCGCACGCCCGCCCATGCTTTGTTCTGAGAGACATGCTTTGTTTTCGGACCGTTCTGTGCCTACCGGCGGTGCGATGGGGAAACGCATGCTCTGGGGCACCTCGGGTGCCTCGACGCGAGTATATAGTGCGTTGGGGTCGGCGCCACCGGGGGAGACAAGAGGGGCCACCACAGACACAGACCAAAGACACTGTTTACCTTTTGTACCCTCGATCCCCACCGACGTCGCGCCCATCTTCTTCCCCAGACCCACCCCCGTCGAGACCACCGTCCTCTTCCCCGTGCCCTGCCGCCCCATTGGCTCGCAGGGCCCGCTGACACCCCCACGAGTACGTTGAGGGCTCCCCGGTTTTGGGTGGGTCCTCACAGATTGCCACACAACAGGGATAGCGTGTGTGCGACTTGCACTTCTTCCGGTTCCCCCGACACAGGAGGCAGCCCTTGTGCACCGCCCCAACTTGGGTGCTGCGTGCGCGAATGGTTTTTGTCACATGGATCACATCAATGACCCATTGGAAGGTAGCCGGAGCGTTAGTCAGACCAAAAGGGAGCCGTAGGTGCTTGAAAGTCCCCTCGTGCCAGGTAAACGTGGTCTTATCCTGGTCCTCAACGGCCACAGGGATCTTCCAGTAACCCGCGTTGGCGTCCAGCATCGAGAACACAGTAGTCTCGCCCAGGAAGTCGATGCAATCGTCCATCATGGGCAGCGGAATCGTGTCCTGAACATTGATATCATTGAGTCTTCTGTAGTCCACGCAGAATCTCGGGGTCCCATCGGGCTTTGGGACCAGGACGACAGGGAAGGACCACTCCGCCTGTGACGGCTCAATGACTCCAAGGGCCCATTGCTTGACCACCTGTTCCTAGATCCAGTCATGGTGATGCAGGCCAGAACGGTACAGCTGGGATCTTATAGGCTTGGCCCCTTCGGTCAACGCTGTACGGTGCGGCCTCATATCCATCCCGCCCAGCTGACCATCCCAGAGTCCCTTATTTCGGACCATCAAATCCTGAACAGCTTCACGTAGGGCCGGAGGGATCAACTCGAAAGCAACTCTTGGCATAGGGACCTTATCATTTGGCCCCGTATTCGTCCGTGTGGCAAAAACCTCTCGCACACGCGACACCCAAGTTGGGGCGGTGTTTAAGGGCTGCCTCCCGTGTCGGGGGAGACGGAAAAAGTGCAAGTCGCACACACTCTATCAGGGAAGCAAGGCCAAGCCCCGCTGTCCCTCCCCTTATCCCCCCAGGGTCCCCTCAGAATCTCGCCACTCAGAATCACCCACCCCAGCACCTGCCCACCGGGCCACACGAAAATTCAAGACGATAAATGCAGAAAACCCTGAAATCCAAGTTGGATTTACTACTAAGCTAACTATCCCAAACTTAGGGAATAAGGACCCAAATGCAGGGGGAGGAACGGGTCAGGCTAGTGGCCTGCCGCCCCTTGCATGGCACGTGTTGCCCCCCTACCTGGGGGTCAATGCTGCCACACTCCCCTCTCCTCAGTTCCGACCGACCCGGTCGGCCCTGTGAGGGGGTGCGTAAACGCACGTCTCGGCGTTGGGGGCGCGACTTGCTGTCCCCCCTCGAGTACGTAACGTGGATGTGGAGGCGGTCACGTTGACCGCCCCTCTTCTCAAGCTTGCCCACTCGGCAGCTTGCTCTCCCCGGTTCTCACTTCACCATCACCACTACCTCCCCTTCACCTTCCACGGGGCCGCCCCACGCTGGGGAGGCCACCCATCTACCCACGATCCGAGCCCCCCTCAGCTCGAGGCGGGTCTCGTGCAGCTGCAGCCAGGTCGTCTCTTCCTAACTTGGGGAGAGCCATGGTGACCCCGGGGGTGGAGACTGACTCTTTGGATGAACGTATGGAGGACGCCTCCTACGGTGTAGCGCCCGACGGGACTTCCGGCGGGGGCTCCGCGGTTGCTCCGGGGGATGGGACTCCCGCGCCACCCGACTTTGGGTTGGCGGCGGGATCTCCCCCGGAGGCGTCCCGGGTCATCCCACGGGAGGCCTTGGGGCGGTGGTTCTACCCCGCTTGGCCTCCATATGAGGAGGGGTTGACGGTTCTTCGCTGTGGCCAACTTGGCACAGCGATGAGTCGAGTATGGGACCGCCTACGGGAGAGGTATCCCCGTAGGGTCGGGTTCCCTGCCGGCTTCAGGACGGACCAGTTTGCCTTCCTGGACGATGACGAAGTCCAAGACGTGCAGCGGACCAAGGCCATGGTGGACCGCGGGGGAACTACCCCGGGTCCCGGCGACTTGCCGACCTTTACTTGGGACGCGGTGGCAACTCGCCCCCCGTACCTTCACGAGGCCGATCCGCACACTCATCACTTTGATGTGCGGATGGAGAAGGACTTCCGGCGAGGTCCCTCCTTGGTGACCTCAGCTCAACTTGAGTTTCCGCAGCAGTCCGCTGCTAGTAAGGAGCAGTGATATCCCAAGAAGCCCGAGTGGCGGCCTCAAGTTGAGGTCCCCTACGGTTTCCCTGCGTTGCTAACACGGTTGCTTGACCACTTCGGCTCCGTCATGTTGACGGCTAGCCCGGATCACCTGGAGTGGGCCATGTTTGCAACCCAGTGGCTCCTCGAGGTCATGTCGACCTGGGTGTCTTGTGTCCAGCGGCGGGGGATGCTCTGGCATCTTCCTCTTCGGCTTATCCAAGGTTTGGAACAGCTCACCCCTCAGCTAGTTGCTGAGGGGTGCTCATCAGGACAAGTCACTCTACTTGAGGAGATGCTCCGCCTCCACAAGTTACTTGAGTGGGAGAGCATCGAGCACAAGTTGCGCCGCCCCACCCGCGGGCCCAAGGACGATGGCGCACTTCGCCAGTTCGTATGGGTCGGTCGTGAACTTCACGACGGCCGTGTGGTACTACGAGAGGGGCTGGGCATCGGGGACTACCCGTATGCCCCGGGGGTGGATCGCCACACTGCGCCGCCCCCGGACAAGGCCATTGTGATGGCCGTGCCCTCTTACGATGACGATATGACTTAACCCACTGCGGGGGCCCCGAGTAGGGGTCGCAGTTACACTCGGGCACCGCCTACTCGGCGTGCACCTCCGCTTCCTCCTGTCCCCTACGAGCCGCACGGGGACAACCCGATAAGCGTGGCCGTTGAGTCGTCCACCCCGGTGTCCCCCAACTTGGGGGCCACTCTTCTGACGGTTTACCCAAAGTTGGTGTTACCGGCCACGCCTCTGACCTCAGAGATAATGATCACTACGTTGGTGCGCACCATTTCCTGGTTGGCCGCGTCGACCGCATCCCTTCAAACTTCCGAGATTCCTGAACTTGAGGAGCGCGTTCGTACTGCGGTGGCGACCGCGAGTTGCGAGTCTGTGTGTAGCACAATAGGTATCCGCTGCACGTCCACTCTCAGGAAACACTTACGACGGGGGATCGGCACCAACGTCACCGGGAGGCCAAGGTTGCTGTCCTTGGAGCGCAAGCCACGGGACCAAGATGGGAGCCCAAATGGGAGCGGTTTGTTGTTCTACCTTGGCCGGCAGTGGATTCGCCACCGGCCCCCTCGTTGTAAACCCTCGGAGACACTACTCACTACTCTCCACCCCAAGATGCAAGTCCCTCTGGTCATACGTAACTGATAGATACCGTGACCAGTACGGACTCCCAAATTGACAGTTAAGGGTCAGAAGTAGCCCCCCTAATATTAGGGTCACAATACGGTCAACCATATTGCTACATATCCCCCCTTTAGATTCGGCCCGTCCTCGGGTCGAGTTGCATTCGGGTTTCCGAATGTAAGTGGGTCGCGTGACCGTTTACCAGTCGGGTGGGGCTTTGCGCCCTGTCGCGACAGACACCCCTTTTCGAGGTTGTATGAGGGGGGTGCCCCCCTTTGTGTGGTACACACACGATCCGTTTTCCGGACCGTTAAATTCCCGATGCGGGTTTCTGTTCACGACCCCCCTTTCCGAGGGGTGATGCAAGCGGATCCGCCACCAGGCGTCTGGTGGTAGGGGGGCCCCTCTCCTGTGGACGATTGAGTGGGGGGCGGGGGCTGCCCACGTTGCGTGGGGGCGGTTGGGGGTGACCTCCCTTGAGTACCCCGTGTGGGGGGGGCGTGGCCCCGATCCAGGTGCCTGTGCGGAGCGCCCTCGTAGCTCGGCTGGCGCGGGTCGTACCGCGCTGCCGTATCGCTCGTGCTGAGCTGTGCGGTTACAAGCGCGGGTGCCCGCGCTTCCCTGGCTCGTCCGCGCGAGCGTTCCTTGTACCAGGTCGAGCCGGCTGCGACTTTTCTGCGCGGGGCGCCCCTGCTACCCCGGCTCCACTATGTCGGACCCCCAGGTACCCGGGGGCGAGGACGACCTCCTGCTTGAGGAGGAGGAGGTGATGCAGGGCGACGTTCCCGTCTCTGCCACCGCTGCCGAGTGCTTCTTGGCGAGCTCGTTGGAGGACGAAGGCGACCGGGTGACCGTTCGCGTGGCCCCGGAAGGCGCGCCTGGCGGATTGTCGTCCGTGTGCAGCGGCACGACGGCTCCGTCGGGTGGCGGTCAACCGCGTATAGCGGCTGCGTCTACTCCCACTCCTCCGGCGACCTGGATGGCTCCTGTCGCCGGTGCCGGCGCGGCTCTACCCCAAGACGGCGCAGCTGGCGTGTCGGACGGTCGTGGCGGCACCCCGGCCGGGACGGTGGGTCAAGACGGTGCGGGTGCCCGCCCGGTTGGTGGTGTGTCCGTGGCGGCGGGTAACGGGTCTACCCCTTCCGTCCCCGTGGAGCCCACGTCGGGCCCGGATGGCGGCGATGCTCTGCCCGCGGTGCCGCGGGCGATTGGTGGTCAAGACGTGGCTTCCCCGATGGCGGTGGACTCCGGGAGCTACTCCGGGCGGGCGCCCGCCCTTCTTCTTCCTCCTCGGCCCCGTGCACCTCTGGCACCGGCCCATCTGCCGGTGGGGCATCCCCTGGCGCCCCCGACTCTTCCTGGTCCTGCCC
Source organism: Pyropia yezoensis (assembly GCA_009829735.1). Lineage (NCBI taxonomy): Eukaryota > Rhodophyta > Bangiophyceae > Bangiales > Bangiaceae > Pyropia > Pyropia yezoensis. Next base: position 26,065,146 of record CM020620.1, read on the forward strand.
GGGTTGCCCCGTTGGGTGGCGGCGTCGCCTCTGCGGCCGGTCAACCTGCCATGTCGATGTCCGACTTGGTGGCTCGGGTTTGAGGCATGACTGTGCGGGAGTCGATGGAGTCCGCTGGGCGGATGCGGGTGGACATCCACCAGCCGCGTCTCCCTGGAGAGACCTCCCGGCGCGTCAAGGTGGACCCGAGTTGGGAGCGGAAGTTGGTGCGGCTGGTCAACCAGCCGAACGCGGTCCGGGTGGAACACCATTGGATCCTGAGTCAGCCGGACGACCGGCATGCGCAGCTCTGGCGCACCCGGGTGGGGCGGGGTGAGGTCTACCTCGACTCCGCCTTCGGGGTATGCGACTTGATTGCCCCCGCGTTGCCGCGGGAGGTTGAATACCTGGCTAGTGCTCGGGGGGTTGCGGCGGCGGCGGAGCCGGTGGCGTTTGGGGAGACGGTGGGCGATACCGGCCGGTATCCCGGCTTTGAGTACTTCCCGGGGGTATCCCCGTATCTGACGTTGACGGCTCCCTACCCGCCTATGGCGGGGTTAAAGTCGGCGTCCAGCTGGCGGCGCAACCATGGTGTCATGGCGGATGCGTTCCGCACCGATATAACGTGTGCGTTGCAGACCGGCAACGGTCGTGCGCCGGTATACACTCCTGTGCGCCCGCCTCTGCGGCAGGAGGGGTGGGAATCCGCCCCTGCTTTCCGGTTTGACACCGGCTCCTGCCTCCGATACTTCGGGAGTGTGTTGTGTAGAGGTTTTACGTACCTTAGGCGCCTAGCACCCAGAACACACAGAGAAACGACCCACAAAGAACGCGGGGAGACCGGAGAGAGACAGAACCGCCGACCGCCTGGCTGGTTCACGCGGGGATCTGCGACCAGGACGACAGTGTTCAAGCACACGCAAGTCTGTTTTTTTTCGAAGGGGGAAGCAACGCGCACCTCCACGCACACTCTTACCCTCTCTCACCCGCACCCAGCAACCCTCCAACCCGGGCCACGTGCGAGCCAATCAAAACCCTCCAACATGTCCGGAGGGCCCCCTCCCCCACGGATCATCCCTGCCAGCGGGGCAGGAATCTCCAAGATACGGGGGAAGAGGAGCCCCGCCGGACATCAGTGCCAACACTCAAGATCTCCCCAATCTCACAATCACGCAAAATACACAATCAAAATCCAAACCCCAAATGCATCCCATCCCGGAATATTGACCAATGGCCAATTCCGGTCAGGGGAAATTCCCATACACTGGAAATCCCAACATGGGCTCCAGAACCAATGGCGACCCGGTCCCATCTCCATAGGAGGGGACCAATCGGAAGCCAGTAAAATCCTAAGGGGCCAAATCGGCCCCGTCCTCCTCACTAGGAAGGTGGGCACAGGGGTACGACGCGATCTCTTCGAGGACCCCCTACGTGGAGGGCCCATAGGGTCCCTACATGTTGGCCTCCCGGCCGGTCCACCCGTTGCAGGGGACCTTCACCCTCGAGGTTACCCTCGGGCAGGCGTCCAGGGGGTTGCGACCCGCGACCCAGACACTGAGGGAAACTCCCCCCCAGCGCCTAACGGGCGGTGGAGGCAATGCCACTTGGCAGCATGCCGTCCCCACCGCCGAGTGTACCCATCCCCACGGGAGGAGTGGATGACACTGGGTCAGCTCGGTCCCATGGTTTTCTCCCCTGGGGAGACAATCGTGTCCGTCCCCGTTGAACGACAGGGGGGGGGCATGTGTGGAGACACCCCCCTCAAAACCACCACCTGAGGGGTGGGGGACGAAGCAAGGATAGGGCCTGTCGCCTCCCACGGCCCTGCCCGCACAGGGTGGGGCCGTGAGGGGACTGGCTCTCCTGGCGTAGCCGGGAGCGAGGGGTTTAGGGGCCTCTTGTGCACCCCCCGCTCGGCCCCTTGTCAGGGGGCTGAGGGATAGAAGAGGGCCGCCTGTCCACCCGAGAGGGGTGGATCGTAGCGAGGGGGGCGGCAACGGGTGCTCGCCGCGAGGACGGCCTCCGTCCCCACCACTCCCGCTACTCCTTCTCGCTGCCACCGGTCTGCGTGCGTCTCCCTCGCCCTCACCCTAAGGGTGGGGGTGGCATTCACACTCTTCCCCCCCCCCGTCCCCATTGGAGAGCTGTCAGTCATTGCTATCCCGTCGGGGCAGTTGGGCAACCCCGCTCCCATGGGTGAGGGTGGCGGGTCCGCTTCCTCTCCGGCTCCTTCCTCCCCCCGTGGCCCTTCGGACACGGGGTTGCCACCCGCCTCTCCCGACGACGTCCCGATGGACGACGCCGGGAGTGGCCGGGGTGATGCCGGTCCGGCTTCGCCGGCCGAGGTACCTGTTCCGCCGTCGGCGGACTCACGGGGGCCGGGCTCCTTCGGGGAAGTCATCCCCTTTCACAAGGAGTGGCCCTACCCTCACGCGCATCCCGGCGCGGTCACCGACCGGTGGGTTCAGGTGGATCCACGCCGCATGACGGGGGTGTGGACAACATTCCGCCATCTCTACCCGGACCTCTACGAGGTCCCGATTGGGACGCCGACGGACTACCCCGTGGTCCGCTTTGCGGAGGATTGGAAGCTCGCTCAGCAGCTGGATGATGCGTGCTCGCGCCCCCCGTCACCACCGGGGACAATGCCGGTCTTCGACCTGGCGTATTACCCGGGTCCGTTACCGGTCATTGGGCGACGCCCTCGCAATTACTTCCTACGCCAAGCGTTAACGGAGCATCGGCATCGTCGGCGCCATGGCATCTTCGCCTGCGCAGAGCAGCGGGAGGTAGAGTGCTTCTCCCACGGAGAGCGCCTCAAGTTGTACCTGGTCATCCCCTCTTGGTGGAGCGACTACGAGGTTCCACGCGGCATGGCCGCGCGTATTGGCAACTTAGTTGCCGTGCGGGGGAGTCGGCTGATGGCCGACGGCCCGGACTCGGCGGCCAGAGCAGCTCTGAACGCCTGCTAGCTGGTGGAGGGAGCCGACGTCTTGCTGTCTTCGGGGTTGTACTACGGACATGCTTGGCTTGTTCCGATCCCCCTTCTGCGTGCTCTCCAAGAGAGCCCCATTGACGTGTTGTGTCAGGGTAACCCTGACTCCGCGGCGTACCTGCGTGCACTTCTCCATCTCATCGAGAAGGTCCATCAAAAGGCCTTGCCTTCTTTCCTGGGTCTTCCTCTTCGAGCTCGTGCATTGGTACGATGCGCGAAGTCTTTGTCCGCGGACGGTGTTCTCTTCTTGGAAGAGGGGTTGGGTCACGAGGAGCTACCCTACCCTCCGGGGTTGATGGCCGCCACGCGGGTGCCCAACCCGGAACCCCGAATGGAGGAGAAGGGGCCTTGTCGCCCAGGGTTTGGCCAGGAGCGGTATGGCCTGTCTATGCGGCCAAACTCCCCGAGGGGGAGTCGTGCTCAAGGCGCGTCATCTTCTGGGCGTTCCTTTGGAGCGCCCCCTCGGGGGAATTATCCCCCCGGTGAGGAGGTTCGGTCGCCCAGCGGACGGCGGGCAACGGTCCCTGAGCCAGTGGCTTCCTTCCGTTGGGGCGGTCCGCCTTTGGCGTTGCCTCGACCTATCCCGGGTACTACCGTAGCGGCATTGGGGCGGGTCTTTGATCCACCCCCCCCATCCCTTGGGGATGCCGTCGAAGACTCCCTCGTCATGGGGCTATGTCGGGCCTACACGAGCCTGGCTAACGACATGGCGGCGATTGTCACCACACGTCGAGACTGGCGGGATATTCCGCCGGCGGCGTTGCCACTACTATCTCAGTCCGCGCTCTTCGAGCGCCTGGACCGAGAACTCGGGCGAGCTAGCATGGAAAACATGTTGCAGATCCCGAGTTTGTCCCTCCGGGGCGCAGCCGAAGCCGCATACGGAGGTTGAGGACATGGCCCTCGATACCATGATGGGTCCCAGCTCTATGGGCACCGGGGTTACTGATGCATTGTAGGGCGCCTCGTAGAGGCGTCTCACGTAGTAGTCTGTTTCGTTTACCGATTTCCCTGAGGGAGATAGTTTGTTATCCTTCTTCTTCGATCCCCCCTTGGGGGAATAGTCGGGACACGTGGTCCCGTCCCTTGATGGGGAGCTTGTGCTTCCGGGCATACTTCAGGAGAGCTGCTCGAAGCACCCCCTTCTTGGGGTGCCAAGTATCCCCTTCGGGTCCGTGGCCAAACCAACGGACCCGGAAGTCCAAGTCGGGTTTCCCGTTGTCGTCTTCCACCCATTGGTGGCCGACGATCTGCTCGAACACATCCTTCCCCGAGGTTTCCTCAGGGCACTCATTGAATGCGTCACGGGCTTCCCGCGCCTGCTTCCACACTGGATCCCCTGCCTTAGGCGGGGGAGCGCGTGTGACATTGTCACTACTCTGGGTCTGTTCTCCCGTAGGGGTTTCAATGAGAAACCGTTGACCGTCAGTGCGTAGCACCATATATGGCCCCTTCGCCTTAGACGACAACTTGGTCCGCCCCTTAGTATAGGATTTCACATAAACCCAATCCCCTTGAGACATGGCCTCATTGTCTTCTCGAATACCCGCGTCATAGACACGCTTGTAGGCCAGTTGCGCCTTATTCAAGTTCGTCCTAATCCTTGGGATGAGGTTGCGCAACTCTTTCACGTATTGAACCGCCACCGAGTCGGCGTCGGGTTCCTCCGTGTCCACTGAGCGTACCTTAGGTAAACGTTCAATATTCGAGGCCTCCAATCGCCGAGGGCTTACGAAGGTCAGTGGGGCAACCCCAGTACTCGAATGTACCTGCATATTATATGCAGTCGTCAGTAGGGACACATAGCGATCCCGTTCCCGTGGGTGCTCGGACGAGTACGTCCGTAGCTGTCGCATAATCGTTTGTTATACCGTTCCACCTGACCATTGGTCTGGGGGTGATATGGGGTCGTGAAGTTGGTGGCGATCCCCAGGAGCCCCATGACTCCTTGGAAGTACACGGCAGCGAACTGAGGTCCGTTGTCCGTGAGCGTAGAATCCGGGATGCCGTAGGCAGCCACCCAATAGTCAATGAATGCCGAAGCTACCCCAAGGGCAGTGGTCTCCGACAGTGGGACGGCCCTCACCAATTTGGTGAAGCGATCACACATTACCAGGAGCATGGTGTGACCATTCTCCGTCTTCGGGAGCGGGCCCAACAAGCCCATCGCCACGGCTTGGAATGGCTCCCGCGCGGGGAACAGCTTCATAGGAGACGTGTGCCTCTTGTCCGTTATGCGATTCCGAGTGCATCCTGGGCAGTTATAAACATACCCGTATACGTCCGCCACTAGGGCGGGCCAGTAAAAATACTGCCGCATCGTACGATACATCTTCCGAGAGCCCGGGTGACCCGCCGTGGGCGCGTCATGGTACATTTCCAGAACACGCTTTTGAAGCGACTCTGGAACGACCCATTGGTTGTTCCCCCTGAGGAGGGAATGGCGACACAGTACACCATCGTCATCTTCGAAGAAGAAGGCATGGCGTTGCCAACGGGCATCTTTCGGAGAGACCATACGCCCCTCCAAGCGACGCTGCTTGCAAAACTCATCCGAAGCCTGGGCCTCAATGAGCTCTCGGAGCGTAATCTTGCCGAGGCCCTTAGGGCTCTGGTCCGTAAGGGCCTTTGCTGACCTCGTCACCGCTAGAACGGGGATTTGATCATTCAGAGGCGTCTTATCCAAGCCATCCGTAGGAAGGCGCGATAGGGCATCAGCCACCTTGTGGTCCTTACCCGGCTTGTGCTTAATCTGGTACGAATATTCCGCCAAGCGGAGTCTCCAGCCCGTAAGGCGTCGATTGGGACTACTACTCGTCATCACCGAAGTGAGGGCGGAGTGGTCACAACGTACAAGAAATTCGGTCCCTTCCAAGAAGGAACGCAGGTAGGTCACAGACCATACGACCCCTAGGGCCTCAATTTCTGTGGCACAATAGTTCCGTTCCGCCGGGGATAAACCCCGACTAAAATACCCAACGGGGAGATACTCCCCGTCCTCTTGCTGCTGCAGCAAGGCACAGCCCAGTTGCTCATAGCTGGCATCCACCTCCACAATGTAATGGGCTCCCTCCCGAGGGATTGCCAAAATAGGAGGCTTCAGAAGACAGTCGTGGAGCTCCTCGAACGCCGCTTGAGTCTCCTCCGTAGGAGGAGGTAGTTCCTTGGCCAGATGCGTACTAGTCAGTATGTTCAGCGGCCGAGCAATACGGGCGAAATTGGGGACAAACCTTCGGTATACCCCGCACATGCCCAAAAAACTCTTCAGCTGCGTCTGCGTACGCGGATAATGTAGCCCCGTCAGGGCCTTGGTGTTCTTCTCATTCACGGCCACCCGCCCTGGGCGGATGACATGTCCCAGATATTCGACCTCCCTCTGGAAGAGGTGACACTTGGACGCCTTCAGCGATACGCCGTTCTCCTTGAGAAGGCTCAATACGTGCTCCAGGTGGTGCAGATGCTCCTCGTCCGAACGAGAGAAGACGATAACATCGTCTAGATATACTAGGCACGTCTGCCACTTCACGACGGCCAGGATAATATCCATGGCTCGTTGAAAAGTCGCTGGAGAATTGCAGAGCCCAAAGGGCAACCGCGTACATTGCCACGTGCCCTTATGGCACGTGAAGGCCGTAAAGTGCCTATCCTCTGGGGCAATTGGGATTTGCCAATATCCGGCGTTGCAATCTAGTGTCTATTCTACCGTGGGCATCATTTGATGCCCTCGGCATCAATTGCTGCCCATTTTCAACCTGTGTTTTGGGTGTGTTCCCGACCTCTCAGGGCAGTTTTGACTGCAGAATCGGACGCAGCGCCGTCTGTTTGACTTTGGGGGAACTCACGTGCGTCCTAGCCTGCTGAGAACTCGAGTGTCACGAGTTTTCCCGCGTGCGCCAACGGTCCTGCGGGCACACACGTTGTCCTCTCGGGGTGGACCGCTGCAGCCCCCCCCCGGCGGTCATTGGCCGTCCTGTCCCCGTCGCGGGTGTGTCCCGCCGCCCCCTCACCTTCCTCCCCCCCGCCGCCCTCCATCCCACCCCACCCCCCTCCTTTTTTTTTCTCCGCCCACGACTCGTCGGCGCTTGGTGTTCCCGCTGGTGCCGTCGCCGCCGCCGCAGCCGCGCGGGCGTTGGGGCGACGGCCGGCGGCGCGACGGGCGCCGCGCGGACGGCCGCCCATCCCGCCGCCCCCCTTGGTCGCCGCCCCGGCGCGGTCGTTGCTCACGCCGGGCCGCATCTACCGCGGCGGGGGGGCGGTGTGCGTGGGGGGGGGGGGGGGCGGGCGGGGCGGCGGTGGGGATGCAGGTGGCGGCGGTGGGTGGGCGGGCGGGAGGGGCGGCAGGCAACAAGGGGGGGGGGGGGGGGGGGGGGGGGTCTCTACACGGTGCGTGGACGCGGTCGACGTGCGCGGGGGGGGTGGGGGGTGAGGGGAGGGGGGGGGGAAGGGCGGCGGCCGTCGTGGGCAGGCCGGTTTGGTCTACTGGCCGTCGGCCGCGGAGGCCGTGGAGGGGGGGTGGGGGGGGAGGTAGGGGGGGGTGGGGGTGGCGGTGGGGGTGGGGGGGGCAAGGCCACCGACGCGGCCACCCGCCGCCCGTGCACCCTTAGTCGCAGCGGCGCACCTGTCCCCGGCGCGGCAGGGGTTTTTCCTCCCGTGGCCTCGTCGGCTGGCCCCGGGGTGAGCGGGGGCACCCCCGCGTGGGCCCTCAGAGGGGGAGGGGATGGTACTGGCCGTGCCGCTAGACGCGGCTGCCGCGGCGCGCTCGCGGCTGCTGCTGCTCCAGCTGGAGCTGGCGCCGGCCAGAGGCAATGCCGGCAACGCGGCGGCGGCGGCGGCAGGCAGCTGGTGGCCAAGAGCGGCCGCCACATACCCCACCACGTCCGCGGCGGCAGTGCACGGCGGCCAGGGTAGGGGAGGGGCGGGGGGGGGGGGGGAAGGCGGAAGGTGAGAGGGATTCCAATCTTTTCAGCCCATGATGCGAATGGTGGGGGTGCTGGGGGGGTGCAAAACAGTTGAGCACACTTCCCAGGTGTGAGGGTCAGCGGGAAGGGTGGCGGGCCTTCGGCTGACCCGTCGACCGTCCTGTCCAGATATTCAATCAAGGATGCCCCGACCGCATCCTCTTTCCCTGCCACGAGGCCCAGCTCGAGGATGCCACCAGACAGACAGGGGCGTGTCCGAAGTCATTTAGGGAGGGGGCCGACCTGGGCCTGTTGATGACGTTGGAGGGCGGGGCCAGACTCTCGAGAGTCCGCTCGTACGCAGGACTCCGGTGGCCTCTTCACAAGGACGAGAGCACCCTGGAATTGTCATGGAGGGAGTGATGGGGGGTCGCGTGTGCTCCCTTCGTGAAGCGTGATGCTGTCCATATCATTCTGTTGGCCTCCCTCGACCAGTCAAAACCCGCGCAAGAAGAGGAGATCGGAAGCAGAGGGCACGAAAAAGGTGCAAACATACTGAACCGTCAGCGAGCGCCGCGTCAATGTGCCCAGGACGCCTGCTACTGGCCAAAAACGGAAGAAGCGCTTCACATGTAGGCCTCCAGAATGCGATTTTCCTATGCAGGCGACCTAGAATCGGCGATCTTGGGGTCCCGGATCTCGGGCATCATTTGATGCCCAGCCGGGCATCATTTGATGCCCAGATCCGGTAGAGTAGACACTAGGGTGCTTAACACCCTGGCCTCCCCTAGGTAGTCCAAACATTTATCCATCCTTGGGATGGGATACGCGTCCTTCACCGTGACGAGGTTGAGCCGCCGGTAGTCAGTACAAAACCGGGGCGTGCCGTCCTGCTTCGGGACGATCACCACGGGACTAGCCCACTCGCCTTTGGCGGGTTCAATAACTTCCAGTTTTCGCATTTGTTCCACTTGTTCCCCTTCTAGCTGGCGGTGCTTGTGCCCTGCCTTGTAGGGATGTTGCCTTACCGGGGTTGCCCCGGGTTTTAAGCCGATACGATGTGCGGTATTCTTGATGAGCCCAAGAGTACCATCCCATAGGGATTTGTATTTCTCCACCAGCTCCAAAAGCTGGCCACGTAGGGCTTCGGGGACCTCTCCTAGGTCCACCTCGGAATGGGCGCCCTCCGGCTTCGCCGCGGGACCTTCGCTCAGCTTTTGCATCTCTTCTTGAGAGACACTCAGTATAGGTCCTTGATAGGAGGAGATTGACGCCACCACCGCCCCAACGGGGAGGCGGACAATCCTTGGCGTAGGATTCATCATTTGCACGGCGTACGGGGCGTCCCGGTTGAGCTCCGCAGGGCCGTTGGCCACGTGAACCCCATACCTGGAGGCGATCCGGGGCTGCCCGGAAATAATCCCGTGGCCCTGGAACTGCCCTCTCACCTTCACGTGGGAGACAACCCCAGGCTTCAGCTTCAGCTTGTGACACAACCTGAGCTTAGCGGTCTTGGCGTTAGGACAAGCGCACACAGAGCTCCACCTAGTGGGGCCGGATTCCACGTCCTCCATATCCCGAAGGATGGGGACGACCATCCCTGTCTTGAGGGTGACCGTTTGGTCCTCACAGGAGATGGTTTTCACTTCGGTATCTCCGAAGGAGTTACTTAATATGACGGGTACCGCCAGATTATCGATCACTCCAAAGCAGACGTAGGAAACTTGGTCTCCCACTTATACGCCTAAGCCCACAGTTCCTCGAATGGGGAGCCACCCCCCATTCAGGTCAAAGTATAGTATGTTCTCCAGCTCCCCTAGGGGCTGGAGCCTCAATCCCTTAGGGAGCAATGAGCTTCGAGTCAGGGAGGGCCCACTGCCGGTATCCAGGACAGCGTGTAGAGCATGCTCTACCCCTTCAGTAGCAAGCAAGTGTACAGCCAGCTGATAGCTGGATGATGGCATAAACGCGCAGAAAACATTTTCCCGTTTCACCCCCTTAAGGAGTGCCAGTAATGCAGGCTTATTCGTCCGAGGGCGGCGCAATACCCTCATCGGTCTCCCCTCATCATTGGACGCATTGGGGGAAACCGTAGGGGAACCGCCCTTCAGGCATTTCCCGAAGTTGATAACTTAGATGAGCTCCCCTTAAGGGAACTCGCTCGCTCTTCCTTCCCCGTCGGGGAGGGCACGACAGCAGCAACCGCCCCACTCGCACGAGCAGCGGCTCGAGCCGCTCTGCGCTCGGCGCGTGCCTTGGTCATCCGGTTCCGAGTCTCCTCGGGGAGGTGAGGGCAATCTGCCATCCAGTGTGAAGTACTATTGCAGATATGGCAGGGGAAAGGCTCTCGTTTCCCGTCCGTCCCCCGTGACCCCCCAGAGGGTCGTGATTCCCTGTAGGAAGAAACAGACGCCTCCCCCACCTCCAGGTGGGACGACGTTGTGGTATAAAACTCGATCCTCTCAGGCACGTGTCAATATCCCTCGGGGGAAAGGGACAGGTAACACAGAAAGGGGAACTACGAGAATGGTATGCCTGTTGCCTCACGTGCCTGCTCGCAGAGCAAACAGATACGCACGGTAGTGCACACGGGGAAGAGGAAAGCAAACGCGCAGTTGTCTTTTTCCTGAGGGCGCGGGCCAAGGGCGCCTCGCTGTCCCTCTTAACGTGCATCGGGGGGAGCCTCGGCACGTTGGCCAGGTAGCCCCCCCATAACCCCGAGTGGCCCCGACCCGAGTCTAACCTCGTCAGGTCGGGGGCCACTATCACTACTAATTCTATTCCCACTCACTAATCTCACATTCAAATTCTCTCAAATCAAGTCCCTCACAAGTATGCAAAAACCCATCAGCAATCCCTCTCTCACGTGTGGATAGCGTAGTCCACCGCATCCCAGTGCCGGGCACGGGCCACGGCCGCCAACCATCACCACACGGCGGGCGTGTTCTGGCACCTGGTGCCCTCTGGTTGTAGTCCCGGGTCGGCGCCAAGTCGGGGCCAGGGATGCTACATAGCTCCCTCCCTAGTCCGGCACGTCCTCGGGCCGAACCAGGTGCCACCGTGCACAGCCTCGAGCACGTCCACACCGGTGCCGAGGTCGAGCGTCTTCACCCTGGTCACGATCACCTGCTCCGGTTCTCTGCCCCCCTTCTCTCCTTCACCTTGGCCCTCTCGTTCCCCCGGAGTCTGGACGTCATGTCCAGTTCCGAGATCCAAGCTGGGCCCGTGGTTCCGGCGGCGAGTGTTGCGGAGGAGAACTCGGGTAGTCGCGCCCCTCTCCTGCCTCCGGTTCCTCGGGTGTCGATGTCGGCGCCGGTCGCTACGGCGGGGACGGATCGGGTTCCCCCGGCTTCTGTGATGCACCCGGTCGAGACCCCCCCGGTGGGTCTCCCGGAGATGCTTCTTGGGCAGGACCCTCTGGCGGGCCGGCGCTACTCCACGGTGGTCGGCAACGCCGGCGCGGCCCAGTGCCAGCAGGATTGCTTGGACCTCTGGCGCAAGGAACTCCAGCGCGGGGTCCTGACCGAGATGAACAAGGCTCGTCTTCACACGGCGGACCAGATGCGCCTGGCACAAGACCGCTCCCAGAGCTTCTCGGGTTCCTCTTGGGTTGCTCGTCTGGAGGATCTCCCCTTCGCGCTGGTGCTGGATCTACCCTTGACCGAGCGTCGCGTGTCCGCGTCCGTTCTCCGGTGGCCGGAGGAGGAAGGGTACGTCCACCGGGCGCTCAAGGTCTGGGACGAGGCGCTCAAGGGGTCGGGGAGCCTGAACTGCGACCCTCGTCCGAGCATGGTCGCTCTGGAGCCGCCTTTCCTGACCCGGAAGTACTCCAAGTTGTCACCGGCACGGGAGCAAGGCGAGCGACGCGGCCGTCAGCGTGACTTCCTCGTGAGCTGCAACCATCAGGAGTTCTGGAAGCTGGATAAGGCCAACCGGGCGGCGTACTACCCCAAGGTCATCCCGCAGCAGCAGGAAGTCGAGATCCCGGTCGGGTTTGCTCCTTCCAGCATCCCCTTCACCTGGTACTTCTTGGACGCCTTGACTCAGGCGTCGATCAAGGGCTTCTTCCACTCGATCCCGTACATGATGTACACGTCCGAGATGACAGTCTTGGCGGCCAACCACTGGCTTCACGAGGTCTTGGTGTCCAACCGGCTTTGGTTTCTCCCTGACCTCCTGATGGTCTGGATTGTCGACAAGTTGACCGTCGACTTCCTGTGCAGCCAGGACGAAGAGTACAAGGGGCTCTTCCAGGCGATGATTGACTTCCGGCGTCTGGTGCCGGTGCATGACCGGAACTTCTTGAACGCGATTGCCGACCAGAACCGCCCGCGTCTCGATGGCTTCGGTTGGGCGTAGGTGGTCTATCAGTCTTCTCCGGCCAAGGTGCAGCTGGCGACGCCGCTTCCGGCGTGGCCGCAGCTAGGTAGTTTTCCTGCCCCGGCCGCTCTTGATTTTCTGCCAGTTGGGCCGCCGGTGCAGGAGTCGGGATGGGCCGCGGCGGTCGGTCAGGCGTCTGCGGCGGCTCCGCTTCCTCCTGTTGCACCTGTCGCCCCGGTGGCCTCACCTGAACCGTCGCCGGCGCGTTCACGCCCTGTTCCGGCTGTGCCGGTACTTCAAGCTCCTCCGGCACCGCGCCTGTCTGCGGCGAGTCTGGGGGTGACCGTGCGGTCGCCTACCACTCCGGCCGCTCCGCCTCGGACGCCTTCTTCCAACGCCGGCGGCGCTGTGCCTCCGCTGGAGTTGGGTACTCCGGTTTCGGGGGCCGTTGTGGACCGTCCGGTGGTGTCATCCTCGGGGCGGTTCGAGATTCCGGCGCCGACTCTGCGCCTTACCCGCTTCCGGGTGCCTGACTGGTACCTGATCCAAGGTGGTCCGACATGCGACCAGTAGGACGTCGGTATAATTGAAGACCAGCTGGGTCGTCTTCCGGTGCAGGTTGAAGGCGTTGGGTCTTCCCTGGTGCTGGGCACTTACGCCAGCGTCTTGAACAACGTGGTTGACCGGGTGTTTGCTTGCGCGGACAGCGGCCAGATGTGGAACAGCCCGGTGGTTGGCGAACTTCTGGCGACCTTGACGCGGCATGGCTTGGCCCAGCAGTGGTCAGAAACCTTCACTGGCTTCCAGGGGCGCCGGCGGGCATATCTGGATGACCGGGAGCCCCCGGCAACTACCGGTACTACTCCGATGGCGTCATACCGGGATGCACCGCGTCCACCGCACTACGTCATCCCGTCTTCCTCCGGTTCCCGTCGTGCCGCGGAGGCAGCGCTGGAGGACACTCCCGCGGCTCAGCGTCCGCGCCGGGAGTAGTAGTTGGAGGCAAGGAGGGTGAGGGTCTTGGGAGAAGCGAGGAGGGAAGAGGCGGAGAGAAGGGTTGCCCGAGCGGGTGCTTGTTTTCCTTGATTGTTCCATGCTTGTATTGCGTGTTCTCCTTGATATACCCGTTCCCTTCTTCTCAATCCTCTTGTTCCGCATCCGTTGCGGATGAACTCGGCTCGTCCCGAGGGTCTTGGTTGGCCCCATCCTCTTGGTCCTCCTCCGAGTCCGACTTCAGAATCTTGCCGGCTCTGGCCACTGGAGTGCCCTCTATCCCGTTCCGTCGCGTGTAGGCACAGACATCCGCGATGGGTAGCCGGTTTGAGGGTTCCCAGGTATCATCTGCCGGGTTAAAACCGAACCAGCGTACTCGCAGGTACAGGCGTCCGTCTCTCCAGGCATGGTCCACAAACTTGACGTAGACATATTCCCGACCTTCTTCTTGGGATAGCCAGGGTACTGCGGCCCGCTTGCGCCGGGTCAAGTCCCGTTGGCTTGGCGGTGGGGCTCGGGTGACATGGTCGCTGCTCACGCGGTACGGGGAGCCATCCACGTCTAGAAGAAAGGTCCAACCGTCCGTATTCAGGATCTCATAAGGTCCATCCGTCTTCGAGTCCAGCTTCCCCCGGGTCTTGCTATGGTTGTCCACAAAAACCCAGTCGCCACCACCCAGTTCCTTGTTCTTTTCCCGAACGCCCTTGTCATAGCCCCGCTTGTATCGCTCCTGGGTCTTCGAGATTGACTCCTTGACTCTTGGGAGCAGGAGCTTCAGTTGTTCCAGGAACTCATCCTTTGCCTTGGGACCTGACTTCAGTGCAGGCTGGAGACCGTCTGGTATTCTTTCCAGGGAGAAGTTGGTCAGCCGCCTTGGGGTGACAAAGTCGAGTGGAGCGACCCCCGTTGTCCGGTGAACTCGGAAGTTGTAGGCTAGAGTGAGGACAGCCAGGAGCTCGTCCCAGTCTTCTTGGTGCTCCTCCACGTAGTGCCGTAGCATGTCTACTAGGGTCCGGTTGAATCGTTCCACCTGGCCGTTCGTTTGAGGGTGGTACGTCGTAGTGTACAAGTTCTTGATGCCCATCAGGTCACAGACTCCTCGGAAGAACAGGGATGCGAACTGGGGACCGTTGTCGGTTAAGACGGAGTCTGGAGGGCCATAGGCAGCTATCCAGTACTCGCAGAAGGCTGACGTGACATCCAGAGCCGTGATGGTCCTCAGCGGGATTGCTCGAGTGAACTTGGAGAACCGGTCACATATGATGAGCAGGTATATGTTGCCACTGGATGTTTCAGGTAGGGGCCCCAGGATGTCTATGCTTAGGCTTGCAAAAGGCTCCGCCGCCGGGAATAGGCGTAGCTTAGAAGTCTTCTTCCTCTGGGACAACCTGTTCCTTGCACACGAAACACAAGCCTCCAGGTACTTATGGACGTCACTGGCCATGGTTTCCCAGTAATAGTGTCGTCTCATGGAAGCATACATCCGATTGATACCAGGATGTCCGGCCTGGGGAGACGAGTGCTCCAGGCGTAGGATGTCAGCTCGTAGGCCCCGGGGTACGTAGACTTGAGTGGCCCCATCGAAGGGTGACACCCGTACTAGGAGTCCGCCCGTAGACTCGGAGAAACGACTGTTCCGGTTCAGGTCCATTTGGTGGCGAAGCTCCAAGCATTGAGGATCCGTCAGTTGTGCCTCCAGCATCCGGTGAATGGTCACCGGTTGATGAGCTTCAGGTGTCTCATACAGGGGAGCGTGCCAGCCACGTCCGACATTCGGGAGGATGAAGCAAGGTATTTCCTCAGGGATAGGACCGGTATCGGCTGCAGGAGTCTCCAGCCGGGACATGGTGTCGGCGCAGTGGTGCTCCCTTCCTGCTCTGGTGCACACCTTGTACTTGAACTCCGAAAGGCGTAGGCGCCACCGGGCGACCCTTCCTTGACTGCTGTCCATACATAGCAGCCACCTTAGGCTGGCGTGGTCCGTCCGGATGAGGAACTCTTGTCCTTCAAGATATGGCCGTAACAGGAAGCAAGCCCAGACGACTGCCAAGCACTCGCGCTCGGTCGTGGAATAGTTCTTCTCAGCTGGAGTCAAGACGCGACTGTAGTAGCCTATCGGGAGAAACTGCCCATCAGGTTGCTGCTGGAGTAGTGAGCACCCCACCTGGACGCCACAGGCATCAGTCTCCAGAACAAACTGGCCCTCCCGCTTGGGTAACGCCAGTACTGGAGTGGTGGTCAGGCGCTTCTTGAGCTCTTCGAAGGCCGCGGTCTGCTTCTCGTCGAACACCGGGAGTTGTGCGGGAAGCTTCTTGCTGGCCAGCTTGGTCAGTGGCCGGGCAATCAGAGCATAGTCCCGTACGAACCGGCGATAGACGTTGCACATACCCAGGAAGCTCTTGAGTTCCGTCTGGGTTTTGGGTTGCCGTGCATGCCGGAGGGCCTTGATGTTCTTCTCATTGACTCGAAGCTCCCCCGGACTCAGCACATGCCCCAGATACTCCACCTCAGTCTCAAACAGGTGGCACTTCTCGGCCTTGAGGGTCACTCCAGCCTTGGACAGGAGGGCCAGGACCTCCCGAAGGTGCTCCAGATGTTCCGCTGGGGTCTTGGAGAAAACGATAATGTCGTCCAGGTAGACCAAACATGTTCTCCACCTTAGCCCGGACAGGATGATGTCGATGGCTCTTTGGAAGGTCGCCGGAGCATTGGTGAGACCAAAAGGAAGACGCTTGCACCGGAATAGTCCTAGGTGGCACGTGAAGGTGGTCTTGTCCTTGTCCTCGTCAGCCACAGGGATCTGCTAGTAACCGGCATTACAATCCAGCGTCGAGAAGAGGGTGGCATCACCAAGAATGTCGAGGCAATCATCCATCCGGGGTATCGGGTATACGTCCTTGACTGTCACCTCGTTCAGGCGCCGGTAGTCAACGCAGAAACGGAAGTGACCGCCGGTTTTCGGGACGACTACCACCGGGAAAGCCCACTCGCCATCAGACGGCTCGATAACATCCATCTTGAGCATCTTTTTAACCTGCTTCTCAATCTCATCCCGGCGATGAGGTCCGGCCCGATATGGTTGCATGTGCACTGGCTTAGCTTCCGGCTTGAGTTGAATCCGGTGTAGAGTGGCGTCCATCTTGCCCAGCTCTCCCGACCACAGGTGCCGATATTCCTGGAGAAGCTTCTCCAGTGCCTCCTTCAAGTCGGGAGGGACATTTTCTTGCTTGACCTTCGGCATCCCGGGTGGTGCTTGTTCGGGTTTCGGAGTAGTGCTGCCAGCCTGCTCTTGCTTCGGAGGTACGTCTAAGGCCGTCAAGTTGGATGCCAGTTCTTGTTGCAGGTTCAGGAGGTCTTCCTTGCTCATAGCACGGGCGGATCCCCGGTAAGGCTCTGCTGTACCAACTCGGGTGCCCTTGGCGAGGGGTATTGGCTTCCGGCTCACGTTGACGATTAGCACCGAGAACGGGGTGTGCCTTTCTAACTTCTTGTGATGTCCGTGGGCCAAGTATAACCGGTGTTTCGCCAGAAATTCCTTACGTCCGTAGATCAGGCATTGACCTGCAATCCGGGTCGTTACTTGAACCTTGGTCTCCGAGCGAGGAGGTAGGAGCACCGGTTTGAAGAGAGTCAAGGTAGAGGGTGGGATGCGTCCCCTCATGCTCTTGGCTACACGAACCTTGGCGTCCAGATGTTCCAATACCGGTGACACAAACCCATGGTTGAACTGGACCTTCCCTTCTCCGGGTAGGATGCTCTTGACATGCTGCTTCTGGAAGTCCCAGCCTAGGATGAGGGGGACTGATAGGGTCTTGACTACTAGAAAGGGAAAAAGCATTGGTTCATTGTTGACATAGATGGCGACAGGAAGACGGCCAAGCGGTCGTAGGGTTTGACCCGAAGCGTCGACGATATGGGTCCGGGTAGGCGCTCTCCAGGCATGTCGACGCCAGCCCGGAGGTAACAGGTTCTCAGTGATGACGCTTGGTCCGGCTCCTGTGTCAACCACCGGCGTAACAGCTTGGGGGAGGCTATCCCCCACACGCATACGAGCATTAATCTTGAGGTTTTCTTTACGCAGGACGAGCAATGTCCCCTTGAACACACAGGGTGTCCAGGCGGCTACCGGTTGAGCAGGTAACCGTCGTCCTTTCTCCCGGCACGCAAGGGGAGAACAGGTAGAAGTACCCTGCCGTTGGAGGTTCGGGAAGACACTTGGGGAGAGCGCCTGCCCTACTCGTTTCCCGGGTCCGAGGAGTCCTTAGAGGTTTCGGTCTCCAGGTCGAAGTCCGTAGGAGCTTCCTTTGCCAGGGCCTCCGTGATGCTCTGTAAGGTTGCCACTCGGATTGCATGTACCTGTGCCTTGTCCATCGTGGAGGGTGCTCGCCGGTCAGCCCAGTTGACCGCCTTTGCAAACACCAGTCCTTGACGCTTGAGTTTCTCCTGGAGGTCCTTGGGAATGGCCGGGCACTGGTAGGACATGTGATCCTCCTTCTGGCACAGCCAACAAGACCGGAACCGCTGGTTCTTGACTTGCCTGGGGGCGACCAGGGATGGTTGCTCCTTAGAAACGAAGCCGCCCCACTTGTCCCCTGACCCCATGGGTGAGGCCTCGCCAACTGCGAGTACTGGTACAGGGCTATCACCTCCCTTATACTTGTCGGGTCCGGGTCGAACTCGCGACAACGGCTTGGGAGTTGATACCAAGGGAGCTTGGAAGGCCCTGGCTTGCCGGTACTTACCCTGGGTGTAGGCCATCAACTGCTGGAAGGTATGTTCTTGATGTTCCTGGTTGTAGTTCTCCGCATCCACTTGAAGATATTCAGGAAGCCCTTCCGAGAAGATCATCTTGAGCCTGTCCTCAGGGTAAACGTTGCCACAAGCATCGCTCATCTCCCGGACACGACGGGCGAACGCCTCTGGAGTCTCTTGTCTTTCCATGGTTGCCCGGTTCAGCCTGCCGACTGCTTTACGCAGAGAGTCCGCGTCAGCGTAGTTGGACAGGAGCCAGTTGACCGCCTCCGGATAACTCGCGACGGTACGTCCGACAATGTGTCCGGCAGAGTCTGGTAGAACCTGTGCAAACCGCTGTTCCGCTTCTCCGGTCATGAAGTTAACCAGGAGGTAGAGAGCCTTGCCCTCGGACACATCGTTGTCATTGCATGCCTTGACAAACCGGCGCGGGAAGGCAAAGATAAGCGCCGGTCTCTTCCCGGAAAACTTAGGATGTCCCCCGAAGCTCGGCTGCATTCGCCGGTTCAGGGACGCCATCTTCTTGGCCATCTTCCGGGTGTAACCTTGGTCTTGGTTCTCCAGCCGGTAGTTACCCCAATACGTGACCTTGTTCAGGGTGGCATCTCCCACTTGGTGGGCAGGGAAGTCAAACTCGACTAGCCTGCGCCGGGTGGGACCGGGAGATGCATCCCAATCATATCCCTCCTCAGAGCTGGAGGAACTGGTCTCGCTGGTGCTAGAGCGACGGCGATGACGCCGACGCCTTCGGCTGCTCCGGTTACCGGTCTTGGAGCTCCCCGCCCCATAGGATGCAAGGGGAGGAAAAGCTTGGCCGGTCCCAGGAGTCGAGGTCTCAGGGAGACCCGTAGAACCAGTCACAACGGTGCCTCTGGCATCGCTAGTGCCCACAGGAAGAGGTGTATACACCCAACTGCCATGTGTGGGTCCAGGAGTAAACACACCAGGGGCTATCCCTGGAGGTTGAGGAGTAGAACCGACAGGAGGGAGACGTCTGCTGCGAGCGGACTCAAACGCCGTCGACCCCGGGGTGGCTCCCACAGGAGGAACAGCCGGAGGAACGGGAGCAGGTGGTGCTTGGCCGCCTGTGGACTCCAGTCCGCTACCGGATGTCACACCCAGGTCTGCTTCACCCGTAGGGAGAACGCCGGGTTGGGCACCGTCCCCCGCGGTGACCAGGGATGCGTCAAGGGACGCGGGGTCTACCCCTTCGGGCACCGTCGTGCCAGGGAGGGTAGCCATGTTGGTCTCTTGACAGCCACAGTCCAGTTGCCTGCGTGTCCAAAGATCGCCCGACCACAAGAGAGGGGTTGGAGAGCCAGGAATGGGATTCCCGTGAACGGGTGCAAATAATTCCCAAACCACAGAAAAAGACAGAACAGGAACAACCCAACCGCTGCTCCCAAATGTCTCTTCTCAAACACTCCAATCATCCCCTGCTGCTCCACCAAATATGTGGTATAAAACTCGATCCTCTCAGACACGTGTCAATATCCCTCGGGGGAAAGGGACAGGTAACACAGAAAGGGGAACTACGAGAATGGTATGCCTGTTGCCTCACGTGCCTGCTCGCAGAGCAAACAGATACGCACGGTAGTGCACACGGGGAAGAGGAAAGCAAACGCGCAGTTGTCTTTTTCCTGAGGGCGCGGGCCAAGGGCGCCTCGCTGTCCCTCTTAACGTGCATCGGGGGGAGCCTCGGCACGTTGGCCAGGTAGCCCCCCCATAACCCCGAGTGGCCCCGACCCGAGTCTAACCTCGTCAGGTCGGGGGCCACTATCACTACTAATTCTATTCCCACTCACTAATCTCACACTCAAATTCTCTCAAATCAAGTCCCTCACAAGTATGCAAAAACCCATCAGCAATCCCTCTCTCACGTGTGGATAGCGTAGTCCACCGCATCCCAGTGCCGGGCACGGGCCACGGCCGCCAACCATCACCACACGGCGGGCGTGTTCTGGCACCTGATGCCCTCTGGTTGTAGTCCCGGGTCGGCGCCAAGTCGGGGCCAGGGATGCTACAGACGTAACGGCTGCCAGAGCGCGACGCGCCCTACGACGGGCGTGGCGCTCTGCGTCTTCCTTAACCTTAAGCTCTGCGGCGGCGGCCTGAATCAGCCGTCAAAAATCCCCTGCCCGTTGGGCATATTGCACCACCAGCTCAATAGGAGCATGAGGGTGGTCAGCTACGTAGTTCCGCACCTCGTGCCAAATCTCCCACCATGTGCCTTGCATAAAGCGGGCTCGGACCTGGCCCGAAGTTTGTATGTTTCCACACTTAGCGTGGAGTTCCATGAGACGGCGGTGAAACCCCGTCTCTGTGTAGCAACATGGTTGTCCGTATTGTGACCCTAATATCAGGGGGGCTACTTCTAACCCTTAACTTTCAATTTGATAGTTCGTACTGGTCACGGTATCTATAAGTTACGTATGACCAGAGGGACTTGCATCTTGGGGTGAAGGGTAGTTAGTAGTGTCTCCGAGGGTTTATAACGAGGGGGCCGGTGGCGAATCCACCGCCGGCCAAGGTAGAACAACAAACACCTCCCATTTGGGCTCCCATCTTGGTCCCGTGGCTTGCGCTCCAAGGACAGCAACCTTGGCCTCCCGGTGACGTTGGTGCCGATCCCCCTTGGTGAGTGTTCCCTGAGAGTGGACGTGCGACGGATCCCTATTGTGCTACATTGGTGGAGCAGCAGGGGACGGGTTTCCGTCACCCTTGTGGTGACGCCGTCTTCGGCCCTGGCACACGGATAGGGATCCGGTCCTTTTCTTGTACTCGTGGTGTTGCGACCTGATCGATTGTGTTGAGATTTTACCTGTGACTGTGATCTACTGTTACTCTCCCCAATCTACCCCCTCGCTCTCTTGTTCGTGGTGATTGATACGTCGGTTGACTGATTGTGACCATGTCTACCCAAGAGACGGGGAACGTTCAAGATGACGGATCGGCGTCGACGCCGACCCCGGAGGTGACTACGGGAACCGGGATCGGGAACCCGATCGATAACATTGAGACGCCAATGCTTTCCGGTGCCGGATCGACGTTTGGCACGGCTCGGACGGCAGGAGGCGGGGGCCCGCCTCAACTGTCGTCGACCGACCTCACTCCGCCGCCTCCTTCACCAGGGGATTCCCTGATGGCATCGTTGGCCCGCATCGAGGCCCGGTTTTCCGGGCTCGACGCCCGTCAAGATCGGACGGAGGACGCAATGGCAGTGTTGATGTCAACACGGCACACGACGGGACCCCGTCGTGTTCCTCCCACACCGGTACGGTTCGAACCGGCCGGACTACTTTCGGAGTCCACCAGGGTCAACCCCTGTGTTGCTACTCCTGGACAACCCCCGGACACAATGGGGTATGGGTCCGACTCGTCGGCAGAGTTGGAACGGAGTCACACGGAGCGATACGCTCGGAGCACCCGAAGCGGACTCCGCGGACACGACCCGGCGGATACGTACGCCGGGGGAGAGTCGGTTATTGGAGGAGGGGGTACCCTCTCGCAGTACCCCCACGACGAAGGAGGCCCGGCAACTCGGGTTCCCGAGGTGCCGACGCCTGAAGTACCATCTTCAGTGGTGGAATCTATGACCGCGCAGGTAACTGCGAGCCTACTGAAGCGGATGGAGTCCGATGAGTTCGCTCATCAACTGGCTAAGCGACTGGATATCCAGGACGCTGACACGGAGATCGTCAACGAGGTCTTCCGGTCGGTTCTTACTCCGGAACGTTATCGTTTGGAGGACCGCTCTACCACCGTATCGGAATCGATGCGTAATACGTCGCATCGGGCTATCCGCTCTATGCAGACCCTTATGAAGGGAGTCCCTATGTTCGGGGGGCCGAACGGACGCCCGTTGGCAGTCATCGGCTTCTTGACTAGCTTCAAGGCAGCCGCAGACAAGGCGCTCGGTAACGAGGGGCTGGCCCTGGAGATCCTCCCGTTCTTTGTTGATGAACGGGTGCGAGGCATTCTTCGCCAGGCATCCCCGATGCCGGGAATGAGGGTCGCGGCCACCCCCATGGATTACCGTGGGATATTGAAGGAGCTGCTGAGCAGCTACCTCAGTGAGGACAAGTGCGAGGACCACTATCGGGCCCTTCGCACTGCCACCGCCCAGTCCTGGGAGGATGAGGAGATGTTTGGACGCCGGATCCAAGAGCTCGACTACGAGCTGGGGAAGCTCCTCGGAGAAGGGGAGCTACGGGCCATCCTGTTCGCAGGAGTACCCAACTACGTGCGGATATCCGCACGGGGCGCCAACACGGCACGGACGAACTTCAGTCGACTGATGCATATGTGCAAGTCCCTAGGGGACGCCTACCGGGCTCTACACCCGGAGTGTGCCTTGGCCCCGAAGCCCAAGGGTGAGGGAGGCAAGCCCAGTCTTACCCCGGTACCGAGGCAAGAGAAGGTGGAACGTAAGGCCGCACCAGTACTGGTGGCGACCGAACATACCCCTATTGGTGAGGGTGACCCTCTGGTCGACCAACAGGGCCACCTGTTGCTACCGGCGACGCCGGTGATTGATGAACATGGTACGGTAGCGTACATCGCCCCGGCTGGAACCCAGTTCCAGGTCAACGAAGGAACGGGACGGCGCGTCCCGTATGTGCGGACTACGGGGTACTCCCCGGTGACGGGTAACCCTCACCAACCCTTGCCAACATGGGCGGTGCGCACGGAGGCACCCCCGCAGATTGCGGGCCGACCCAACCGGTTGGGGGAGTCCATGTTCCGGTTGACCCAAGGACCCAAGGCCTACCAGGGAGCAGGCACTCGGGCGCCCGGGGGAGGCAACCGTAGCTACGGGGCTACCCCGATGCGACCTCAAGGGGGGACCGGCACGTCCGGATGTATGTTGTGTGGGGATCCCCAGCACTGGGTGTCTTCCTGCCCACTCATCCCCGAGGAGTCTCGGCGGGCAGCGGCGCAACGCAAGGCATCCACCGGGGGGTATCCCGCCCGAGCACCCGGACCCGCACCGGGTAGGCAGCCAGCTCCAGGTGGAGTACTGGCCGTCGAGGGGGCACCTCCTCAGCCGGATGTCCCGGCGGACAGCACCCTACCAAGGGCGGGAAACGAGTAAGAGGAAGGATGACCGGGGGGCGCTGGGGTCACCCAAGCAAGCCACCCCGGAGTACCGCGGGGAAAGCCCCACGGAGAGCGCGGTTGAGCCGACGCCGCATCAACCCCCGGGTACACCTTCCGGCCCCGACGACACGGCGTCAGGGGATTGATGACCAACCTCCAAGGTTGGGAGGAGAGGACGGGAAGCCCCGTCACGTTGAACCAGACAAGGGCCCTGTTCAGGATGCCCGAGCTACACCGGATATCGGTGTAGGACATGTGTTGTTTACCTTGGAGAACTTCAAGGTATCAGCCACACTGGGGGTTGACCCCCAGTCGACACGATCGTACTACCCTGTACTGGACACAGGGGCTGGACCCAACCTTATCCGGAAGGATACCCCCCCGGACAAGTGGCTTCCACGAGTCAGAGTGACTCGGGGACCCACCATCAAGGACGCGAATGGTCGACTCATTCGTACGACCGCAGCGATGTCGCTGCAGGTTACCATCGGGGATCTCACCACGGAAGTTGACTTCCTGGTATGTGAAACGCTATCGGTGCCCTGCATACTGGGGTGCACCTTCATCAACGTTCACGTTGATGCAATCCGGCCAGGCCGGAGGACCGTCGAGCTTCAAGAAGCCGACGGGACGAAGCGAGGACACACGGCTATCGTCAGGGACCTGACGCTACAAGGAAGCCACGTTAACGTGGCTGAGGTGTACGCAAGCGTCGAGCCGAAGACACTTCGGTTGGCCAAGCGAACTCGCTTTGAGCCGTTGTCAGAGACAGTCCTCCCGGTTAACTGTGACCTCGCAGGCATCTGCAGAGTCCAGTCCAACCTACGGACGTACAAGCGCCATGGGTTGACCATGGCCAACGGTCTCATAGACCTCCCAGCAGGAGGGTCGTCCCTCCTAGTGATGGCGAACTACCGCCGTAAGGCAGTCACCCTCCCGAAGGGAACTATCCTCGGGATTGCCGAACTCTACGAAGGAGATATCCTTACCCCTGATAAGGAAGGTCAAGTGGAACCACTTGAAGTACTGGCGGTCGCCGAGACCACCGAGCGACAGCAACCCGATGACGGGAAGCCTAACCCATCGGCGGCTCCGGCGGACCTGCCGCCAATGGACCAAGAGGCCTTGAAGGCACTGGCCGAGGCTGACCTCGACCACCTTCCCCCTTCGGTAGCCGAAGGGGTACGACGGATGCTAAGAAAGCATGACGTTATGTGGACAGGCGGGGCCTTGGGGACCATTGGGGCAACCCAACATCGTATAGACCTGGTACCAGGCGCACGACCCGCCCGGTCACAACCGCACCGAGCGGGACCTATGCAACGAGAGATCGTTGATGGAGAAGTGAAGAGGATGAGTGAAGCTAAGGTGATCCGACCTTCGATGTCGGAATGGGGTGCCCCAGTCGTTATTGTGCCGAAGAAGGATCAAACCCCTCGGTTTTGCATCGATTATCGACGCCTCAACTTGGTTACCAAGAAGGACTCATACCCTTTACCAAGGATGGATGAATGCATCGACTCCCTGGGGGAGGCTACGGTGTTTACCACCATCGACTGCAACGCCGGATACTGGCAGATCCCGGTGGCGGACGAGGATATCCCCAAGACGGCATTCGTCTGTCACAGTGGAGTGTACGAGTTCCTAAGGATGCCCTTCGGATTGTCCAACGCCCCCGCTACATTCCAGCGGGCTATCGACATCATACTGTCGGGGGTGAAGTGGCGTAACTGCCTAGTGTACCTCGATGACGTCATCGTCTTCTCGCGTAACATGGATGACCATGTACAACATGTTGACGAGGTACTCACCCTCTTGAGGAACGCCGGGGTAACCCTGCGTCTGAAGAAGTGCGCCTTCTTCCAACAGACGGTCGAATATCTGGGCCACCAGATAACCCCTGGTAAACTAGGGGTACTCGAAGCCAATACCCGGGCACTCCGGGATGCCCGGTTCCCTAACACCCAGACGCAGCTCAAGAGCTTCCTGGGAATGTGCAATGTATACCGACGGTTCGTCAAGGACTTCGCTCGGATAGCTAAACCGTTAACGGTTCTTACGAGCAGTACCTTACCCAAGGTACTCCAACCCCCCTCGCCTAGCGAAGAGGAGGCATTCGAGTCGCTGAAGCGAGCCCTACTAGCCCCACCCGTCCTTGCGTTACCGCATAGACGGGGTACCTTCGTCATCGATGTCGATGCGTGTGATACACAAGTGGGATGCACCCTGTTACAGGGAGAGACGTTGATCGGTACCGATAACGTTATCCCGGACCTACGTCCGGTAGGGTACTTCAGCCGGACACTCAACCCGGCTGAGCGGAACTATAGTGCCACCGAGCGTGAATGCCTCGGAGTTATATGGGCAGTGCAACTGCTCCGTCCATACCTGGAAGGCTCCAGGTTCATCGTGAGGTCCGACCACGAACCCCTACGATGGCTCCTCAACCTTGGTGACAAGGATTCCGATAGCCATGGGAGGCTAGCCCGATGGAGGCTGAAGATGGCCGAGCACGACTACCGCACGGTGTATAAGGCTGGGTCAACCCACCACCTCGGAGACGCGTTGTCTCGACTCGACACCCCGAGCGGGGATACCCGCCCGGTGGACGAGGACATCCCGGTAGTACCGGTGTGCATGGTGGGTAATGCTACCCAGGGTATGGCTGACCATACCATGGCACACCTTGCGTGCCCATTGACCCTCGCGGACTTCCGCGAGGCACAGGCCAACGACGATGACTGTAGACGTCATCGTGCTAACCTCCTGGCCGGTACGGCCGGCATCTTCTCCGAGAACGAAGACGGACTCATATACCGGCGGGCACCCGCCGATGGACGACATCAAGTCGTGGTTCCCGTGTCCTTACGGCAAGCCGTCATGAAACGAGAACATGAGAACCCTACAGCCGGACACCCGGGGGGTTCACGTATGTTCGCAGCAATGCGAAGGTTCTTCTACTGGCCAGCAATGGCCGTCGACGTGGTCGACCACGTACGGGGATGCCACCCCTGTGCACGTAACCGCATGAGTCTACATAGGCGGGCGTCTGCCATGAAGCTATTCCCACCTGATGGGCCCAACGAGCAAGTCGCTATCGACATACTCGGGCCACTTCCGATAACGGAAGAAGGGAACAGGTACATCCTGGTCATGTCTGACCGCTTCACTAAGCTGTCAAGAGCGGCAGCCATCCCGAATGATACGGCATACACGATCATGAACGCAGTGGTTGACCACTGGATCAGTGCATACGGAGTCATGAAGCAACTCCTCTCCGATAACGGAGCAAACCTTACGTCGGCATTCTGCACTAAGGTCCTGGGCATGTTCGGTATCGAACCACGTCGGGCATCCGACTACCACCCGCAGTCCAACGGGCAGGTGGAGCGGTTCAACCGCACCATCGTAAAGATGCTACAGTGCTACGTGGCCGAGCACACGAACACTTGGGACAGGCTTCTGTCCGTACTCACCCTGGCATACAATGCCAGGCCACATCGGAGCACAAACATTGCTCCGCTGGAGTGGGTCATGCCACTAGGCGTCGGTAACCTGACGCTGCCACCCGGCAGGTGCACTCGGTATGATACACCGAAGGGCCGACCCGCCGAACGCATCCACCTAGCTTGGTTGGCCAAGCTATCGTGGATGATTCCTAAGCTCAAGGGTGCCCTTGACAGAACACAACTTCGGTATAAGAAGAACTTCGACGCCCGACTACGGGTGCGCAACGCAACCCTGGTAACAGGTGACTGGGTCTATATCAGACACCAGAAGCTCCGAGGGAACAAGCTTATGCAACCGGTCAAGGGACCGTACCAGATCCTCCACAGAGATGACCACTCTGTTATCTTACACTCCGATACGGAGATCCAACGCATCAGTATGAATGATGTCACACCTGCTCCGAAGCCGGAACAGCCTCAGCCGGTACCGGCTGGGTTGCTACATGAAGCTCTTACAACCCACCGGTCGGATGACCCGGTGGGACCGGATGGGATTCCATACCAAGTAGAGAGCGTGGTCGGACACACCGACCCGGACATACCAGGACCCTGGTACGTCAAGGTTATGTGGGTCGGATACGACTCACCCACCTGGGAACAGGCGGCGAATATACCCCGCCAACTCCTCATGCCGTACATGAGGCGACGACGCCTCCTGTAACAACCCAACCGACACCGACTTCGGCTGTTGGGGGGTGAGGCTTATACCTACTAAGTAGGGTGTGACATGGTTACGGCAGACTTAGGTTTCTAAGTCAAATCAGACTTAGGTTTCTAAGTCGAACCAAGCTTAGGTAACTAAGTAGAGCTAAGCTTAGGTAACTAAGTAAAAACCTGAACCTTAATAAGTTAACTTAAAGGTAAAGGCTAACTCCGATAATATCGAAGTAACTAGGGAGCTTACACGGGAGGATGACCTCCCCAAGCCAAGACACAAAGTGAGGGAGGATAACCTCCCCAAGCATGAACCAACCGGAAGAAGTTGGGCGGGAGGCAAGGCACCACTGAGCCAGAAGGGGTACTCCCCAGGGCAGCAAACAGAGGCAAGCAATGCCCCCAGCGGGGGATGAGTTTATACTCACTACTACCCGGCGACCATAAGGGTTGCCGGGGCCCTCTCCCTCACAAACAAATAGCACTCCTCAGTGGGTAGACCCACTGCCCGAGGGAGGCCACTCACGCGTAAGCGCGTACACCTCCGTGCTCCACCGGTCGGCAATGTCACGACGGTCGACCACCCGAGTTACCTCGGTGCATAGCTGGACGAGGGTGCTGCGGCCAGCCTCCACGTCCTCCAGAGCTTTCTGGAGGCGGTCCAGCACGCCACCAAAGCAACGCGCTGACCCAACCAGCGCAGCACCTGGGGGGATATCCCCCCAGCTAACAGAGAGACCCCCACGCATTGCGCGGGTAACAAGGGCGTCAACGCCTTCATACCAGAGACGGGGACCCCCGTCATGTAGGACAGGAGCGGGGGGTGACACTGGCGCAGCCAGAGGAGCCACAGGAGCCGACACGGCTACCACCGGAGCCGGTGGCACCTGATACGAGGCCCGGTAGGACCCTACCGAAGGGGCTCCACCGTAACCACGGCGGTACTCCGCCCGACGACGGGACACCTCACGCTCCCCACCCACAGAGCCCCACTCTCGGGGACGACGGCCAACCGCCGCCGGCATCGGGTTACCGAACCACGGAGCAAGGACCTGAAGAGGGTCATGGATAACCATGGGAATACCCAGGTCAGGAACGGCCTCGGTGGACGCCCACCCATGGCAACTAGGCTCACCCGGCTGAGTACGCCGGACACGCAACGAGTGACGAGGCAAGGGGGAAGCCCCAGCCTGCGGGTCCCGGTACGGGGGAAGGGCCAACACCCCAGCCCAGTTCACGGCATCGTGAACAGCCAGCAGGGCTTCCAACTCCCGGGCCAACCCGGTCTTGGCGGCTATCAGATCCACGCCCAACTGCGCGATGTGCCGACGGACACCCGTCGGAAGATGAAACAGACGACCCTGCCGGCGGACGGACAGCGGGCGGGTTCCCACCCCTCCTGCCATAGCGGCGGGCGCACGGGAGTGTATACCGGAGCACGACCGTTGCCGGTCTGCAACGCACACGTTATATCCGTGCGGAACGCATCCGCCATGACACCATGGTTACGTCGCCAACTCGACGCCGACTTCAACCCCGCCATGGGCGGGTAGGGAGCCGTCAACGACAGATACGGGGGTACCCCCGGGTAGTAGTCAAAGTCGGGATACCGACCGGTACGGCTCACCGTCTCCCCAAGCGCAACCGGCTCCGCCGCCGCCGCAATCCCCCGAGCACTAGCCGGGTAGTCAATCTCCCGCGGCAACGCGGGGGCAATCAAGTCGCAGACCCCGAAGTTGGGGTCGAGGTAGACCTCACCCCGTCCCACCCGGGTGCGCCAGAGCTGCGCATGCCGGTCGTCCGGCTGACTCAGGATCCAATGGTGTTCCACCCGGACCGCGTTCGGCTGGTTGACCAGCCGCACCAACTCCCGCTCCCAGCACGGGTCCACCTTGACGCGCCGGGAGGATTCTCCACGGGGATGCACCAGGTGGAATTCCACCCGCATACGCCCATCGGACTCCATCGACTCTTGCACCGTGAGGCCTCGAACCCGAGCCACCAAGTCGGACACCGACATGGCGGGTTGACCCGCCGCCACGGCGACGCCGCCACCCAACGGGGCAACCCGGGCAGGACCAGAAATAATCGGGGGCGCCGGGGGACGCACCACCGGCAGAGGGGCCGACGTCGGAGATGGACGAGGCCGAGGAGGAAGAAGAAGGGCGGGCGCCCGCCCAGAGTAACTCCCGGTGTCAACCGCCATGGGAGAAGGAGCGTCTTGACCGCTCGACGCCCGCGGCACCGCAGGTACGGCACCGGCGCCGGCACCACCCGTCGGCGTAGCCCCCGCCTCGGAAGGGGAAGGCACTTGGACAGCCTCCGGAGCCGGAGCCCCGGCCGTGCGGACACCCGCACCGTCTTGACCCGCCGCACCGGGTGTCGCACCGCCACCACCACCCGCGTCAACGTCGGGACCGCCTCGAGGAGTCACCGCCCGGACACCCGGACCACCTTGACCAGCCGGAGTCGGCTGCGGGTCGCGACCTCCGCCGCAGGGCGGACCATCTTGAGGTACCTGCGGTGAGCCGGCATCGGCACCAGGCCCCATCCGGGCAGCCGGCAGAGAGGGGGTAGAAGCCGCCACGCGCGGTTGACCGCCGGGTTGACCTCCGGCCGACGGCACCGTCGTGCCGCTGCACACGGACGACAGTCCTCCGGCCGACAGACGGACGGACACCGCAGGCCCGTCGTCGTCAGACGAGCTTACCCCGTAACGCGCGGCGTCGGGACCGACAGGCGCGTCGTCCTCCATCTCCTCCCCGATCAGGAGGTCTTCCTCCTCTTCAAGCACCTGGGGATAGGACATGATAACGGGTGCGGAGTCCCCCGCGCCCACAAGCCGTCGACGGCTACAACCCGGTACGGTGGGATAACCGGGACGAGCCAGGGAAGCGCGGACACCCGCGCTTATGACCACAAACGGCCACGAGAAGCGCCGCAGGCACGCGGGTCGACCCGCGCCCCACGGGGCTACGACCGCGCTCCACCCAGGCACCTGCGCGGGACGGGGCCACACCCACACACGGGGTAAGCAAGGGCGGTCACCCCCAACCGCCCCCACGCAACGCGGGCAGCCCCCGCCCCCCTCTCAATCGTCCACACGAGAGGGGCCCCCCTACCACCAGGCACCTGGTGGCGGATCCGCTTGCACCACCCTTCGGAAAGGGGGGGCGTGAACAGCAACCCGCATCGGGAATTTAACGGTCCGGAAAACGGATCGTGTGTGTGTACCACGCAAAGGGGGGCACCCCCCTGAGACAACCTCGAAAAGGGGTGTCTGTCGCGACGGGGCGCAAAGCCCCACCCGACGGGTAAACGGTCACGCGACCCACTTACATTCGGTACCCCGAATGCAACTCGACCCGAGGACGGGCCGAATCTAAGGGGGGGATATGTAGCAATATGGTTGTCCGTATTGTGACCCTAATATCAGGGGGGCTACTTCTAACCCTTAACTTTCAATTTGATAGTTCGTACTGGTCACGGTATCTATAAGTTACGTATGACCAGAGGGACTTGCATCTTGGGGTGAAGGGTAGTTAGTAGTGTCTCCGAGGGTTTATAACGAGGGGGCCGGTGGCGACTCCACCGCCGGCCAAGGTAGAACAACAAACCCCTCCCATTTGGGCTCCCATCTTGGTCCCGTGGCTTGCGCTCCAAGGACAGCAACCTTGGCCTCCCGGTGACGTTGGTGCCGATCCCCCTTGGTGAGTGTTCCCTGAGAGTGGACGTGCGACGGATCCCTATTGTGCTACACTCTGTCTCATCCTCCTCTTGGGAGGCGCCATTAAAAATGGCCTCCTGTTCATTCAGGAGATGCTCATCTGCGTACGTGCGCAAAAGCCAGTTCACAAGTTCCAAATATGAAGTTACTTCCCCAGTACGCCGGCCGTGATCGACGGACGGGCGGATTCGATAAAGGTCCCTCTTCAAGGGATCCTTAGTAAATTCGGAGAGGAGGAGCAAAGCTCGCCCCTCTGAGAGGCCGTTATCATTCGCCGCCTTCACGAAGCGATTGAGGAATTCGAAGACTCCCAGAGGAGGGTCTCCCCCCCATTCACAATCGCGACCAAATATGCTGGACAGGTCCTTACGCTTCTTACCCAGGCCTTTGGCCTCGGTTCCCGATACTCGGTTGTCCTTGTTCTTGAGAGCATAGGTCTCACAATCCAGAAGACTCGCATAGCGGTCATCAGCCGGAATAATCTTCGGGGGAATCTCCCGTAGGGGGACTCTCCCCGGTCCTGCCTGAGCGGAAACCGCTCTGACGACAGGTCGCGAGCGCCGACGGCATCGGGAGGCGAAGCCTCCCCTCCGGAATAATCCGAAGTCGACTCAGATGACGAGCTGGGACGCCGGCCACGCTGGCGCTCTCGCTTCGTCACGCTTCGTTCCACAAAACTCAACCGTTGGTTGAGCGGGGTCAGGAGGCCGCTGACAGCTTCCACCATCGCTTTCTTCCATTCCTCCGTAGGAGTATCCGATCCAGGAGCCACAAACGCTCGGGGGGTCTCTGTGGCAGTATTGACCCCCAGGTAGGGGGCAACACGTGCCATGCAAGGGGCGGCAGGCCACTAGCCTGATCCGTTCCTCCCCCTGCATTTGGGTCCATATTCCCTAAGTTCGGGATAGTTAGCTTAGTAGTAAATCCAACTTGGATTTGAGGGTTTTCTGCATTTATCGTCTTGAATTTTCGTGTGGCCCGGTGGGCAGGTGCTGGGGTGGGAGATTCTGAGTGGCGAGATTCTGAGTGGACCCTGGGGGGATAAGGGGAGGGACAGCGGGGCTTGGCCCTGCGTCCCCGTCCCGACCAAGAAACTGTTGGACCACACACCATCATCTTGTTTGTCCGTGGGGGGATTGCCCCACAACAGGGATAGAGTGTGTGCGACTTGCACTTCTTCCGGTTCCCCCGACACGGGAGGCAGCCCTCGCACACCGCCCCAACTTGGGTACTGTGTGTGCGAGTGGTTTTTGCCACATTTGGTGGAGCAGCAGGGGACAGAGGTAAACTTTACCTCCGGGTGCACCCGGGTGTAGGGGGCCCTCTGTCTCAGAGGAACGGTGGACTTGGACCGTGTCATACGGATCGTTAGCCAACATGGCTAGCTCGGACCCCCCGTCGTCCGGGGAGTACCCGGGTGACGCACGTACTTCAGTGCCTTTGAATACTGGTGAGACACAGGTGGGTTTACCTGGGGTCGCAGAGGGACTAGAGGTCCCTCAAGCCAGCAGGACTGGAAGTGCGGGCGGGCAACAGGCCACCCCGACTCAGTCGGGAGTTCACTCGGGTGACACTTCTGACGTGGGTGGGCCGAAGTCTGGCCACCGCGTGGTATACTCAACGGGAACGTCCCAAGGGGTGAGGACTGTCCCCGCGAGTTCCACTCGGGTTGGAGCCAACTTTGGCATGGAGTCATCGCCAACTAGGCTTTCGGAGGACGGCGGACCTCCGTTGGTCGGCGATGGGCTCGCGCCCATGCCCCCGGTTGAGACCCCTGAGGAACGTGGTTACCCCTCAGGTGGACTCCCGGAGGCGGACCGAGACTCAACTGGAGTCGTCAATCCACTCCTCGCGGAAACTGTCCGTCGGGAGGCGACCAATGTGTTGCGGCAGACTTTGCCGGACCTGGTGGTCACGATGACGAATACTATTCTGAATCAGATTGTAGCGAGTTTGCCAGATGGCCTGAATGTCCAGACCGGATTGGGGCTTTCGAGCCCACAGGCGCAGGGGGAATCCCTCCCCACGCCTATCTCGGGTCGCCCCGAACTGGGGGCGACACCTGTGACTCCCAACGAGGGAGCCACACCATACGCGGTGGGGCGTACGCCCTTCACGGGGGAGTTCCCCTCGGAAACGCCGGCGGCTACACCAAGCTCGCCGTACCAGACTACAGGCACTGAGGGTGGACTTACCCCAGTGCCACAGCGGCTGTTCCCTCAACGTGAGGTGCCGCCCAAGATTCAGGTAGCCAACCCGGTCTACCAGCGGATCTTTGACTGTGAGACCTACGCTCTCCACAACAAGTCGGTGGCGTATGGTCCTGACCAGGCCCGAGCTATGGGCCGTGCCAAGAAGAATGCACTTCATTCTTTTGGGCACAGAGCGGAGTGGGATGGAACTCCCCCCCTCCGTGTCTTTGAGTTCCTACGTCGTTTCACAAAAGCCTGTGACGACAATGCCATAAGTGAAGGCATGGCTTTTTACATGCTACAGGAGTTTACGAAGGGAGACCTGCGGACAGAACTTATGTCCGTCATGCCCAGCTCCTCAAGTGGAGGCGCTGGGGAGGTGACGTCCTATTTGGAGCTCGTCAACTGGTTGTTGAGGGCCATGGTTGATGAAGCGGCGTTGGCTTCTCAAGTCGAGGAGTTTACGCAAGCCCATCAGGAAGAGGCGGAGGACGAGTTGTCCTTTGCGGAGCGGGTCCGTAAGCTCAACAATCTTTGTGGGTTTCTTCATCCACAAGCTGTGGTGAAGAGTCGGTTTGTGGAAGGACTCCACTGGTCAGTCCGGATGGAGACCCGGGAGCATAACACTGCCCGGGCGACCCTGGCCGAGTTGGCTAGGTTCGCCTACCGCAGAGGCGAGGCCTACCGCAAGTTGCGGGAAGAACAACGCCAGGAGCGTCAGGCCGAGTTGGCCAAGGAACGGGAAGAGGCGCGCCAGGCCAGAGAGTTGCGAGAGGCACGCCGAATCCGCAAGGAGAGGGTGGTAGCTGCCGTGGGAACTTCCCAAGGTACCTCGTCGTCTTCCCCAGTTGGGAAGACCCCTCCGGGAACTGATCATCGGTGTTGGAACTGCAACTCCGATGGTCACTGGGCATATGATTGCCCCAAGTTGAGTAAACGCATCCAACAGCTTGTTAGGAATGCGAGTAAGAAGTCGGCTACGAACGAAGTGCGTTCACGCCGCGAGGGTGGGTCTCGACCAGTGGTGGCGGTCGCCACACCCTCGACGGAGGGGGCGGACACGTCGTCCTCGGACTCGTCGTCGTCCCCTTCGCCCTCAGATTCGGACGCCAAGTCGGCGGGAAACGAATGACCGTTGGAGCTGGTCGTCCGAAGCTCACAACGGCAGCCTCGGCCAAGTGGGCCAAGAGGACGAACCAACCGTGTCGGATACTGCGGCGACCTAAGGGAGTCCGCCCACCTCGGGTGGGACTTCCCAAGAACGTAAACCCACGTCGGGTCATCGCGGTGCTGACGGGTGAGAACTTCCAGGTGGCTGGACGGGTGCAACTTGCCCCCGGCCGCGCCTGTTGTGCCCGTATCGTACTTGATACCGGGTCAGGAGCCTCCTTGATACGCAAGTCGCTATTACCAAAGGGGATGAGGCTCCAACGCTGGAAGTCTAAAGCTGACCATCTGATCGATATCAATGGTGGGGTACTTCCCATCGTTGGTGCCGTGACCCTACCAACTCGGTTGGGGACCCATGAGGTCGACGTGACCTATGGGGTAGTTGAGAATATATCGGTACCCCTGCTTCTGGGTACCCCTTATGTCGTAACACAAGTGCCTTTGATTTGTGGCCCTGAGTACTGGGTCAAGTTGATGAATGGGGAGACTATCCCCATCCTTGGTAAGGGAAAGTCTGTGGCTCCTGTGACAGTTTCACAGTCGAAGCCTGTTTGTTCTGTGAGGGAAGGGTTTACTGCTACTCTGCGTTTAGCCCGTAGAGTCACGTTGCCCCCCAACTCGGTGGCGCACGTGGATGTTGTAACTGATTATGCGGGGAACGGGTTGGTGCACCCTAACCCCCGTCTTGCTCGCAAGCACCAAGTGCATGTTGCCCTGGGCACGATGGACTCCAAAGCCGGAGTCCCGTGGAGGATCCAGGTGATGAACCTGAGCTCGTCGCCCAAGTTCTTCAAGTCGGGGGCCAAGTTCGGCTATATCGACCAACACGAGGGACCGGTAGTAGCGGTCACCCTCAGCGCGGGCGCAAGTAGCGACCCGAAGTCCGGAAAGGAGAAGCATCAAGCCAAGTCGGCCGCCTCTCCTCGGCCCCAGGTAAACATGGAGGGTGTTCCACCCAGGTTGAGGGTTCAAGTTGAACGCCTCTTGGACCAATATCACAAGTTGTGGGATGGTCAATTGGGACTCATGAGAGCTACCCAACACCGGATCGAGTTGAAACCCGGTGCGCCCCCTATACGCCAACAACCGTATAGGGGGGGACCCCGTTCAAGGGCCCTCGTTAAGGAGCAAGTTGCTCGCATGGAGGCCCTCGATGTGATCGAGGCCAGCAACGCCGAGTGGGCGAGTCCGGTGGTGATCGTCCCCAAAGTTGATGGGACCCCCCGGTTCTGTATCGACTACCGTAAGCTCAACGAGAGCACGGTGAAGGATAGTTATCCCCTACCTCGGATGGATGACTGTCTGGACTCTCTGGGGGAGGCAAACGTGTTCTCTACCCTGGACTGTAACGCGGGGTACTGGCAAATTCCCATTGCCCCGGAGGACAGGCATAAAACTACCTTTACCTGTCACTGTGGTACCTACCAGTGCAAGCGTCTACCGTTTGGCCTGTGTAACGCGCCGGCAACTTTCCAGCGCGCTATGGACATGATTCTGGCCGGAGTACGGTGGCAGATCTGTCTTGTGTACCTAGACGATATCATTGTGTTCTCCCGAAGTCCGGAGGAACACATTGGCCATCTTGGCCAGGTGTTCAAGCTACTTGCTGACGCCGGAGTGTCACTGAAGGCGAGTAAGTGCCACCTCTTCACTCAAGAGGTGGAGTACTTGGGACATGTTGTCCGTCCGGGGCGTCTCAGTGTCAACGAGAAAAACTTGAGGGCCATCCGCAAGGCTCAGTACCCCCGGACCCAGACCCAGATGAGGAGCTTCCTCGGGATGTGTAACGTGTACCGACGTTTCACTAAGGGCTTCGCCAAAGTGGCGAAGCCGTTGAATGAGTTAGTGAGCTCAACGCTACCGAAGCACCTGCCTCCCCCAAGTCGGGTGGAGCAGGAATCCTTTGAGACTCTTCGGGACCTTCTGCTGAAGCCCCCTATCCTGGCTATTCCCAGGTTGGGAGGCCACTACATCCTGGATGTGGACGCTAGCTACGACCAACTTGGTTGTGTGTTGCTTCAGCAACAGCCGGACAA
Organism: Pyropia yezoensis; assembly: GCA_009829735.1. Lineage (NCBI taxonomy): Eukaryota > Rhodophyta > Bangiophyceae > Bangiales > Bangiaceae > Pyropia > Pyropia yezoensis. The sequence goes on from CM020620.1 coordinate 26,101,471, forward strand.
GGAGTACTTGCCGGTGGGATACTTCAGCAAGGGGCTAAACTCGGCCGAGAAGAACTACGGAGTCACCGAGTTGGAAGGACTCGCAGTGGTATGGGCGGTGACGTCACTTCGTCACTACCTAGAGGGTGAGAAGTTCCTCATCCGCTGTGACCACCGCGCGTTGCAGTTCATCTTCAAGACGGACTGTACGAACACTCGTCTCAACCGGTGGAGGGTGCGACTTGCACCCTTCAACTTTGATATTGAGTACCGACCTGGCAGGCAACATGCCCTTGCCGACGGCCTCTCTCGGGTACCTACCGAGGGACTGGACACCACCCCAGTCGATGAGGACTTCCCCATCGTGGGGGTAGTCACGCGCTCGGGTCAGGCGTTGAATCCCGAGGCGCCAGGGAACAAGAAGTACTTGCCCCTGTCCCTGGACGAAGTAGTGAAGGCCCAGGCCGAGGATCCCTTCTGCAAGTCGCAGAGGGATACCCTGGATACAGTGGCGGAGACGCGGTTCTTCCTGGGAGACGATGGCCTCCTCATGAGGAGGGGGGTATTCCAGGGGACCGAACAACTTGTCGTCCCCGCATCCCTCAAGGACAGTATCCTTGAGAGGGAGCATAACGCTCCCACGGGTGGACACCTGGGGTCTAGTAAACTGTACCAGACCCTGAGGACCAGGTACTACTGGCCGTCCATGGTGGTGGACATCTACAGTTGGGTGGCTGCCTGCACAAGTTGTGCACAGAACCGTCTGATGGAACGGCGGCCTACTACGGCTATGCTATTGTTCCCGGCCAAGGAGCCCTTCGCCGCGTTGGCGATGGACATCCTTGGGCCACTGCCAGTGACCGAGGAGGGCAACCAGTACCTCCTGGTCATCTGTGACCGCTTCACGAAACTTACGCGAGCGATCCCACTGGCAGAGATCACGGCCATGTCGGTCGTGTCAGCCTTCCTAGATCACTGGGTTGCCGCGTATGGCATTCCGGATAGTACACTATCGGACAATGGACCGCAATTTGCGTCTGTACTGTTTCAAGGAGTGCTGGATATGTTGGGGGTTAAGGCAAACTATGCCACCCCCTACCACCCACAAACTAATGGGCAGGTGGAGCGCTTCAACAAAACTATTGTTAGGCAGCTGCGCCATTATGTGAGTGAGCACGTGAAGACGTGGGACCAATACATTTCTATTCTGACCACTGCCTACAATTCGCAGGTTCACTCATCTACCGGGGAAGTACCCCTCGCTTTTGTGACCCCCCGTCGCGTGCGGTCTATTGCCGTGCGGCGGCCGCTCCCAACTAGGGAGGATGGTGGCAGTACGCCCACTCCTACTGAGAGTAAGGCGGAGTTCGCTGCTAGGCTTGAAAACCTCATCCCTAAAGTCAGGGCTGAGATGGACAAAGCACAAAAGCGCTACAAGCGTACCTTTGACAAAAAGGTGCGCAACGCCAAGCATGTCCCCGAGCAGGGTGACTGGGTATTGGTCCACTCACACACCCCAACTGGGGGTAAGTTGGTGTTCCAGACGAAGGGGCCGTACCAGGTCCTTCGTACTGATGGGCGGCGCTTCACCATCGAAAGTGACGATGGGGTCCGCACAGTGAACGGACAGGACGTGGTCAAAGTTGCACCACCGCCTGCAGGCGACCCAGCTTGGGCGCGTGCTTTGAAAACGTGGCGCCTGCCCTCGCTGCCTGCAGCCAAACAGGGCCCGCAGGAGTACGTGTTCGACAAGTTCATCGACCACGGCTGGGATGAGGATACTGACCGCCTCATGTTGAGGGTGCGTTGGTTTGGCTACAAAGCCAAGGATGATACGTGGGAGTATGTGGAGGACCTTCCTGCTGAGAAGGTCCGGGCGTACTGTGCCCGGAACGAGATAGACCCTAACAGCCCTCCCTCAACGTGAGGGAAGGCCGAGCAACAGTGCCAAGAGAGTGCTTCAAGTCGAAGTGGTACGCAGAGTGGCTTTAAACTACAGCCCTAACCCTCACACTCTCACAACAAAGGCAGCTGCCAACTAGGCACGCATGCTAGACTCTCCCACTCCACGGCCCTCGCCCTCACGTGGAGGCGAGCGGCGAGACCCACGCCGATAACGGTCTCCACTCGTTGGAAGGGGCGGCGGCTCCAAGTCGGAACCGTCGCGCCCCTCACGGTCGCGCAAGTGGCGCCGACCGTGGCTACTCTTCTGCCTGGTCTTGCGCGCAAGTTTGCGACGCAGACGCTGGACAGACTCCGTCTCCGATGGGGTAGAGGACTCCGAGACGGAGTAAGACAACTCGTCTTCCGACACGGAGGGAGAGCGCCGCGAGTGACGGCGACGACGGCGAGGAGGCGAGTATGCCCGGCTCGCACGACGCTTGCCACGCCCAAGTGGGGTTGGCTGGGGCATAATAGCCCCAATGCGAGCCAACTCGGCCGTCATAAACTCCGCCACCGACTCGCAACTCGCGGTCGCCACTGCAGTACGAACGCGCTCCTCAAGTTGAGGAGTCTCGGAACTTTGGAGGGTTGCGGTCGACGCGGCCAACCAGGAAATGGTGCGCACCAACGTGGTGATCATCATCTCTGAGGTTAGAGGCGTGGGCGGTAACACCAACTTGGGGTATACCGTCAGGAGGGTGGCCCCCAAGTTGGGAGACACCGGTGTGGATGACTCCACGGCCACGCTGATCGGGATGTTCCCGTGAGGCTGGAAAGGAACAGGAGGAAGCGGAGGGGCACGCCGAGGTGGCGGTACCCGGGTGTAACTGCGACCCCGACTTGGGGCCCCCGCAGTAGGTTGAGTCATATGGTCATCATATGAGGGCACAGCCATAACTATGGGCTTGTCCGGGGGTGGCGCAGTGTGGCGATCCACCCCCGGGGCATACGGGTAGTCCCCGATGCCCAACCCCTCTCGTAGGACCACACGGCCGTCGTGAAGTTCACGAGCGACCCACACGAACTGGCGAAGTGCGCCATCGTCCTTGGGCCCACGAGTGGGGCGGCGCAACTTGTGCTCAATGCTCTCCCACTCGATAAGCTTATGGAGCCGGAGCATCTCCTCAAGTAGAGTGAGTTGTCCTGATGAGCACCCCTCAGCAACTAGCTGAGGGGTGAGCTGTTCCAAACCTTGGAGGAGCCGGAGGGGGAGATGCCAGAGCATCCCCCGCCGCTGAACACAGGACACCCAGGTCGACATGACCTCGAGGAGCCACTGGGTGGCCAACATGGCCCACACCAGGTGATCAGGGGCAGCCGTCAACATGACGGAGCCGAAGTGGTCAAGCAACCGTGGCAACAATGCCGGGAACCCGTAGGGGACCTCAACTTGAGGCCACCACTCGGGCTTCTTCGGGTAGTATTGCTCCTTACTGGCAGCAGACTGCTGAGGAAACTCAAGTTGAGCCGAGGTCACCAAGTAGGGACCTCGCCGGAAGTCCTTCTCCATCCGCACATCAAAGTGATGAGTGTGCGGATCGGCCTCGTGAAGGTACGGGGGGCGAGTTGCCACCGCGTCCCAAGTGAAGGTCGGCAAGTCGCCGGGACCCGGGATAGTTCCCCCGCGGTCCACCATGGCCTTGGCCCGCTGCACGTCCTCGACCTCCTCGTCGTCCAGGAAGGCAAACTGGTCCGTCCTGAAGCCGGCAGGGAACCCGACCCTACGGGGATACTTCTCCCGTAGGCGGTCCCATACCCGACCCATCGCTGCGCCGAGTCGGCCACAGCGAAGAACAGTCAACCCCTCCTCATACAGAGGCCAAGCGGGGTAAAACCACCGCCCCAAGGCCTCACGCGGGACAACTTGTCCCGCCTCCGGGGGAGATCCTGCCGTCAACCCAAAGCCGGGTGACGCGGGAGTCCCACCCCCCGGAGCGATCGCGGAGCCCCCGCCGGAAGTCCCGGCAGGCGCTGCACCGTAGGAGGTGTCCTCCATACGCTCATCAAGAGAGTCCGTCTCCACTCCCGGAGTCGCCATGGCTCTCCCCAAGTTGGGGAGAGACGTCCTGGCTATCGCGGCACGAGACCCGCCTCGAGTTGAGGGGGACTCGGATCGTGGGTAAACGGGTGGCCTCCCCAGCGTGGGGTGGCCCCGTGTAAGGTGAAGGAGAAGTGGTGGTGGTGGTGAGGTGTGAACCGAGGAGAGCAAGCTGCCAAGTGGGCAAGCTTGAGGAGAGGGGCGGCCAACGTGACCGCCTCCACATCCGCGTTACGTACTCAAGGGGGGACAGCAAGTCGCGTCCCCCCCAACGCCGAGACGTGCGTTTACGCACCCCCTCACAGGGCCGACCGGGTCGGTCGGAACTGAGGAGAGGGGAGTGTGGCAGTATTGACCCCCAGGTAGGGGGCAACACGTGCCATGCAAGGGGCGGCAGGCCACTAGCCTGATCCGTTCCTCCCCCTGCATTTGGGTCCATATTCCCTAAGTTCGGGATAGTTAGCTTAGTAGTAAATCCAACTTGGATTTGAGGGTTTTCTGCATTTATCGTCTTGAATTTTCGTGTGGCCCGGTGGGCAGGTGCTGGGGTGGGAGATTCTGAGTGGCGAGATTCTGAGTGGACCCTGGGGGGATAAGGGGAGGGACAGCGGGGCTTGGCCCTGCGTCCCCGTCCCGACCAAGAAACTGTTGGACCACACACCATCATCTTGTTTGTCCGTGGGGGGATTGCCCCACAACAGGGATAGAGTGTGTGCGACTTGCACTTCTTCCGGTTCCCCCGACACGGGAGGCAGCCCTCGCACACCGCCCCAACTTGGGTACTGTGTGTGCGAGTGGTTTTTGCCACAGTCTCCTTAGGAGACGATGCCTTCACAGCGGGAACTGGAGGGGTGGGCGTTCCCTCAGAACCCATCCCCGCCACGGGATGGACCCCAGGGAGGTCGCCGAGGCCGATTGAATTCCCTTCCTCGCGTCCCGTCCGCAGCGGGAAGAGAGGTTCGCCCAATGGGCCCCCCGAACCGATTTCCAGCGAGGGTAGACGAGTGGTCACCCTACGGGTGGCCAGGTCGTCCAGTCCAGCCCCGAGGGCGTGAGTCGGAAGAGCAGCTCCCGTCGCGCTCTCCCTCGTCACGGACGAACCGCCCTCAAGGACTCCCGTCTCCCCCCGAGGGGGATTCTGCTTGTCATCTGACATCACGACAACCGCGTTCCCTTAGGGAAGACAGAGCACAACCACAGAAAGAGTACGAAGAAGGGGTAGACCCCTTTGGCCAGAAGGAACCTAGTCCCCTCCCCCGCTGATCCACCAAATGTAGTGGTTTTACGTACCTTAGGCGCCTAGCACCCAGAACACACAGAGAAACGACCCACAAAGAACGCGGGGAGACCGGAGAAAGACAGAACCGCCGACCGCCTGGCTGGTTCACGCGGGGATCCGCGACCAGGACGACAGTGTTCAAGCACACGCAAGTCTGTTTTTTTTCGAAGGGGGAAGCAACGCGCACCTCCACGCACACTCTTACTCTCTCTCACCCGCACCCAGCAACCCTCCAACCCGGGCCACGTGCGAGCCAATCAAAACCCTCCAACATGTCCGGAGGGCCCCCTCCCCCACGGATCATCCCTGCCAGCGGGGCAGGAATCTCCAAGATACGGGGGAAGAGGAGCCCCGCCGGACATCAGTGCCAACACTCAAGATCTCCCCAATCTCACAATCACGCAAAATACACAATCAAAATCCAAACCCCAAATGCATCCCATCCCGGAATATTGACCAATGGCCAATTCCGGTCAGGGGAAATTCCCATACACTGGAAATCCCAACATGGGCTCCAGAACCAATGGCGACCCGGTCCCATCTCCATAGGAGGGGACCAATCGGAAGCCAGTAAAATCCTAAGGGGCCAAATCGGCCCCGTCCTCCTCACTAGGAAGGTGGGCACAGGGGTACGACGCGATCTCTTCGAGGACCCCCTACGTGGAGGGCCCATAGGGTCCCTACATGTTGGCCTCCCGGCCGGTCCACCCGTTGCAGGGGACCTTCACCCTCGAGGTTACCCTCGGGCAGGCGTCCTCCTTCTTGCTGTCCGTTCGCCGGCAGGGGCGCCTGTTTCATCTTCCGACGGGTGTCCGTCGGCACATCGGACAGCTGGGCGTGGACATGATAGCTGCCAAGACCGGGTTGGCCCGGGAGTTCGAGGCCCTGCTGACCGTTCAAGACGCCGTGAGCTGGGCTAGGGTGCTGGCCCTTCCCCCGTACCGGGACCCGCAGGCTGGGGCTACCCCCTTGCCTCGTCACTCGTTGCGTATCCGGCGTACTCAGCCGGGTGAGCCCAATTGCTGTGGGTGGGCGTCCACCGAGGCCGTTCCTGACCTGGGTATTCCCATGGTTATCCATGACCCTCTTCAGGTCCTCGCCCCGTGGTTCGGTAACCCGGTACCGATGGCGGTTGGCCCTCGTCCCCGAGAGTGGGACTCTGCGGGTGGGGGGCGTGAGGTGTCCCGTCGCCGGGCGGAGCCCCGCCGGGTTTACGGTGGAGCCCAATCGGTGGGGTCCTACCGGGCCTCGTATCAGGCGGCACCGGCTCCGGTGGTAGCCGTGTCGGCTCCGGTGGCTTCTCTGGCTGCGCCAGTGTCACCTTCCGCCCCTGTCATGCGTGACGGGGGTCCTTGTCTCTGGCATGAGGGCGTTGACGCCCTTATTGCCCGCGCGATGCGGATGAGTCTCTCTGTTAGCTGGGGGGATATCCCCCCAGGTGCTGCGCTGATCGGTTCCGCGCGTTGCTTTGGTGGCGTGTTGTACCGCCTCCAGACAGCTCTGGAGGACGTGGAGGCTGGCCGCAGCACCCTCGTCAAGCTATGAACCGAGGTGACTCGGGCGATTGACCGTCGCGAGATTGCCGACCGGTGGAGCATGGAGGTGTACGCGATTACGCGTGAGTGGCCTCCCTCTGGCAGTGGGTCTACCCACTGAGAAGTGGTCTTGCTTGTGAGGGAGAGGGACCCGGTGACCCTTATGGTGGCCGGGTAGTAGTGAGTATAAACTCATCCCCCGCTGGGGCGCTTGCATGATACGAATGCCTGCCTTTGGGGAGTACGCCGTCTGACTTAGGCGTGGCCTGCCTCGGTTCTTTCTCGCGCCCCCAACCCATCCTGGTTGGTTAATACTTATGAAGGTCAACCTTCCTTGGTCCGTCACTTGCCCCATGGATGAGGGTTTACATTGGTGTAAGCCTCAGGTTACTTAGACATTATCGGAGCTAGTTATCTCTTTCAAGTAAACTTGTAAAAGTCAGTAGCTTACTCAGTTTGCCTAAGTCCGCTCCAACTTAGTGAACCTAAGTCTTGCCGAATCCATGTGACACCCTACTTAGTAGGTATAGGCCTCACCCCCCAACAGCCGAAGTCGGTGTCGGTTGAGTTGTTACAGCAGGCGTCGTCGCCTCATGAAAGGCATGAGAAGTTGGCGGGGTATATTTGCCGCCTGTTTTCAGGTGGGTGAGTCGTATCCGACCCACATCACCTTGACGTACCAGGGTCCTGGTAGGTCTGGGTCGGTGTGTCCGACCACGCTCTCTACTTGGTATGGAATCCCATCCGGTCCCACCGGGTCATCTGACCGGTGGGTTGTCAGAGCTTCATGTAGCAACCCAGCCGGTACCGGCTGAGGCTGTTCCGGCTTCGGAGCAGGTGTCACGTCATTGAGGCTGATGCGTTGTATCTCCGTATCGGAGTGCAGGATGACAGAGTGATCATCTCTGTGTAAGATCTAGTACGGTCCCTTGACCGGTTGCATTAGCTTGTTTCCTCGGAACTTCTGGTGTCTGATGTAGACCCAGTCACCTGTTACCAGGGTTGCGTTGCGTACCCGTAGCCGGGCGTTAAAGTTCTTCTTGTATCGAAGTTGTGTACGGTCAAGGGCACCCTTGAGCTTGGGTATCATTCACGATAGCTTGGCCAACCAAGCTAAGTGGATCCGTTCGGCGGGTCGGCCCTTCGGTATATCATACCGAGTGCATCTGCCCGGTGGCAGCGTGAGGTTACCGACGCCCATCGGCATGACCCATTCCAGTGGGGCAATGCTGGTACTCCGTTGGGGCCTGGCATTGCATGCCAGAGTCAAGACGGACAGAAGCCTGTCCCACGTTTTCGTGTGCTCTGCCACATAGCATTGGAGCATCTCGACGATGGTGCGGTTGAACCGCTCCACCTGTCCGTTGGATTGCGGGTGGTAGTCGGATGCCCGACGGGGTTCGATACAGAACATGCCCAGGACCTTAGTGCAGAATGCTGACGTAAGGTTTGCTCCGTTATCGGAGAGAAGTTGCTTCTTTACTCCGTAAGCGCTGATCCAGTGGTCAACCACTGCGTTCATGATGGTGTAGGCCGTATCGTCCGGGATTGCTACTGCCCATGACAGCTTAGTAAAGCGATCCGACATGACCAGGATGTACCTGTTCCCTTCTTCCGTTTCCGGAAGTGGCCCGAGTATGTCGATAGCGACTTGTTCGTTGGGCCCATCCGGGGGGAACAGTTTCATAGCGGATGCCCGCCTATGAAGACTCATACGATTCCGTGAACACGGGTGGCATCCCCGCACGTGGTCGATTACATCGAAGGCCATTGCTGGCCAGTAGAAGAACCTTCACATTGCTGCGAACACGCGCGAACCCCCCGGGTGTTCGGCTGTGGGGTTCTCGTGTTCTCGTTCCATGACGGCTTGTCGTAGGGACACGGGAACCACGACCAGATGCCGACCATCGGCGGGTGCCCGCCGGTATATGAGTCCGTCCTCGTTCTCGGAGAAGATGCCGGCCGTGCCGGCCAGGAGGTTAGCACGATGGCGTTGACAGTCATCGTCATTGGCCTGTGCCTCGCGGAAGTCCGCGAGGGTCAATGGGCACGCAAGGTGTGTCATGGTATGGTCAACCATACCTTGGGTAGCGTTACCCACCATGCAAACCGGTACAACCGGGATGTCCTCGTCCACTTGTCGGGTATCCCCGCTAGGTGTATCGAGTCGCGACAGCGCGTCCCCCAGATGATGGGTAGAGCCGGCCTTATATATGGTCCGGTAGTCGTGCTCGGCCATCTTCAGCCTCCACCGGGCTAGCCGACCGTGGCTGTCGGAATCCTTGTCACCAAGGTTGAGAAGCCATCGTGAAGGTTCGTGGTCGGACATGACAATGTACCTGGAACCTTCTAGGTATGGCCGGAGCAGTTGCACTGCCCATATGACTCCGAGGCACTCGCGCTCGGTGGCACTATAGCTACGCTCAGCCGGGTTGAGTGTCCGGCTGAAGTATTCTACCGGGTGTAGGTCCGGGATAGCATTATCGGTACAGATGATGGTCTCTCCCTGTAACAGGGTGCATCCCACTTGGGTATCGCAGGCATCGACGTCGATGACGAAGGTCCCGCGTCTATGCGGCAACGCAAGCACGGGTGGGGCTAGCAGGGCTTGCTCGAGCAGCTCGAATGCCTCTCCCTCGCTGGGCGAGGGAGGTTGGAGTACATTTGGCAAGGCGCTGCTCGTCAGAACCGTTAACGGTTTGGCTATACGAGCAAAGTCCTTGACGAACCGTCGGTATACATTGCACATCCCCAGGAAGCTTTTCAGCCGTGTCTGGGTGGTTGGGTATCGCGCGTCCCGGAGTGCCCGGGTATTAGCTTAGAGCACTCACCCCGGCGTTCCGCAAGAGGGTGAGTACCTCATCGACATGTTGCACATGGTCATCCATGTTGCGCGAGAAGACGATGACGTCGTCCAAGTACACCAGGCAGTTACGCCACTTGACTCCCGACAGTATATTGTCGATGGCCCGCTGGAATCTGGCGGGGGCGTTGGACAATCCGAAGGGCATCCTTAGGAGCTCGTACACGCCAATGCGACAGACGAACGCCGTCTTGGGGATATCCTCCTCCGCAACGGGGATCCGCCAGTACCCGGCATTGCAGTCGATAGTGGTAGACACTGTGGCTTCCCCCAGCGAGTCGATGCACTCGTCCATCCTTGGTAAAGGGTATGAGTCTTTCTTGGTAACCAAGTTGAGGCGTCGATAATCGATGCAGAACCGAGGGGTTTGATCCTTCTTCGGTACGATAGCGACTGAGGCGCCCCACTCCGACATGGAAGGTCGGATCACCTTAGCTTCACTCATCCTCTTCACTTCCCCATCAACGATCTCTCGTTGCATAGGTCCCGCGCGATGCGGTTGCGACCGCGCTGGTCGTGCACCTGGTACCAGGTCTATACGGTGTTGGGTTGCCCCAATGGTACCCAGCGCCCCGCCGGTCCACATGACGTCATGCTTTCTTAGCATCCGTCGTACCCCTTCAGCTACCGAATGGGTAAGGTGGTCGAGGTCAGCCTCGGCCAGTGCCTTCAAATCTTCTTGGTCCTTTGCCAGAATGTCTGCCGGAGCTGTCGATGGGTTAGGCTTCCCGTCATCGGGTTGCTGCCGCTCGGTGGTCTCGGCAACCGCCAGTACCTCAAGTGGTTCCAATTGACCTCCCTTGTCGGGGGTAAAGATTTCTCCTTTGTAGAGCTCGGCAATCCCGAGGATAGTTCCCTTCGGAAGGGTGACTGCCTTACGGCGATAGTTCGCCATCACAAGCAGTGATGACCCCCCCGCTGGGAGGTCTACGATACCGTTGACCATGGTCAACCCATGGCGCTTGTAGGATCGTAGGTCGGACTGGACTCTGCAGATGCCTGCGAGGTCACAGTAAACCGGGAGGACGGTCTCCGATAACGGCTCAATGCGAGTCCGCTTAGCCAGCCGGAGTGTCTTCGGTTCTACGCTTGCGTATACCTCAGCCACGTTAACGTAGCTCCCTTGTAGCGTCAGGTCCCTGACGATAGCTGTCTGTCCTCCCTTGGTCCCGTCGGCCTCTTGCAGCTCGACGGTCCTCCGGCCCGGCCGGATTGCATCAACGTGAACGTTGATGAAGGTGCACCCCAGTATGCAGGGCACAGATAGAGTCTCACACACCAGGAAGTCAACTTCCGTAGTGAGATCCCCGATGGTGATTCGCAGCGACATCGCTGAGGTCGTACGAGTGAGACGACCATTCGCATCCTTGATCGTGGGTCCCCGAGCAACTCGGACTCGCGGGAGCCGCTTGTCCGGGAGGGTTTTCTTCCGGATCAGTTAAGTCCAGCCCCTGTATCCAGTACAGGGTAATACGATCGGGTCGACTGGGGGTCAACCCCCAGTGTGGCTGATACCTTGAAGTTCTCCAGGGTGAATAGCACGTGGCCTAAACCGATATCCGGTGTAGCTCGGGCATCCTGAACAGGGCCCTTGTCTGGTTCCATGTGATGGGGCTTCCCGTCCTCTCCTCCCAACCTTGGTGGTTGGTCATCAATCCCCTGACGCCGTGTCGTCGGGGCCGGAAGGTGTACCCGGGGATTGATGCGGCGTCGGCTCAACCGCGCTCTCCGTGGGACTTTCCCCGCGGCAGTCCAGGGTGGCTTGCTAGGGTTACCCCAGCGACCCCGTGTCGTCTTTCCTCTTACTCGTTTCCCGTACTGGGCCGGGAACTATCTTCCGGGCTATCCGGGAGAGGAGGTGCCTCCTCGACTGCCAGTACTCCTCCTGGAGCTTGCTGCCTACCCGGTGCCGGGCCTCTGGCGGGGTAACCACCAATGGATGCCTTGCGTTGCGCCGCTACCTGTCAAGACTCCTCCGGGATGAGCGGGCATGCGGACACCCAGTGTTGGGGGTCTCCGCACAACAAACATCCGGACGTGCCGGCCGTCCCGGGCGTCCGCGTCGGGTTGGCTCCATAAGTCCGTTTGCCTGCCTCAGGCGCCCGAGTGCCCGCCCCTTGGTAAGCCTTGGGTCCCGGTGCCAGCCGAAACATGGACTCCCCCAACCGGTTGGCTCTACCAGCGATGTGCGGAGGTGCCTCCGTACGTACTGCCCATGTCGGCAGGGGCTGGTTGGGGCTACCCGTAACAGGGGCATACCCCGTAGTCCGCACATACGGGACGCGCCGTCCCGCTCCCTCGTTACCCGGGAACTGGGTCCCAGCCGGGGCGATGTACGCTACCGTACCATGCTCATCAATCACCGGCGTCGCCGGAAGCAACAGGTGGCCCTGTTGGTCGACTAGAGGTTCATCCTCACCGGTAGGGGTATGTTCGGTCGCCACCAGTACTGGTGCGGCGTTACGCTCCACCTTCTCTTGCATCGGTACCGGGGTAAGACTGGGCTTGCCTCCCTCACCCTTGGGCTTCGGGGCCAAGGCGCATTCCGGGTGTAGCACTCGGGAGGTGTCCCCTAGGGACTTGCACATATGCATCAGTCGACTGAAGTTCGTTCGGGCCGTATTGGCTCCCCGTGCGGATATCCGCACGTAGTTGGGTACTCCTGCGAACAGGATGGCCCGTAGTTCCCCTTCGCCGAGGAGCTTCCCCAGCTCGTAGTCGAGCTCTTGGATCCGGCGTCCAAACATCTCCTTATCCTCCCAGGACTGGGCGGTGGCGGTGCGAAGGGCCCGATAGTGGTCCTCGCACTTGTCCTCACTGAGGTAGCTGCTCAGCAGCTCCTTCAGTATACCACGGTAATCCATTGGGGTGGCTGCGACCCTCATTCCAGGCAGCGGGGATGCCTGGCGGAGGATGCCTCGGACCCGTTCGTCAACAAAGAACGGGAGGATCTCCAGCGCCAGCCCCTCGTTGACGAGTGCCTTGTCTGCGGCTGCCTTAAAGCTGGTCAGGAAGCCAATGACTTCCAACGGGCGTCCGTTCGGGCCCCCGAACATCGGGACTCCCTTCATAAGGGTCTGCATGGAGCGGATCGCTCGGTGCGAGGTCGTACGCATCGATTCCGATACGGCAGTGGATCGGTCTTCCAAACGATAGCGTTCAGGAGTCAGTACCGACCTGAAGACTTCGTTGACAATCTCCGTGTCAGCGTCCTGGATATCCAGTCGCTTGGCCAGTTGATGAGTAAACTCATCGGACTCCATCCGCTTCAGTAAGCTCGCAGTAACCTGCGCTGTCATCGCTTGCACCAGTGACGCTAGAAACTCCGGCGTCGGCGCCTCGGGTACCCGAGTTGCTTGGCTTTCGTCGTCGAGGGGGTACTGGGAGACGGTACCGTTTCCTTCCATCGCCGACTCTGTTTCGGCGTAAGTGTCCGCCGGACCATGTCCGCGGAGCCCGCTCTGGGTGCTCCGAGCGTAGCGCTCCGTATGGCTACGTGTGAACTCAGCCGACGAGTCGGATCCATAACCTGCCGTGTCCGGGGGTTGTCCAGGAGTAGCAACACAGGGGTTGACCCTGGTGGCCTGCGAAAGTGGTCCGGCCGGTTCGAACCGTACCGGTGTGGGGGGGACCCGACGGGGTACCGTCGTATGGCGCGCTGACATCAGCACCGCCATTGCGTATTCCGTACGCTCTTGACGGGCGCCAAGCCCGGTGAACCGGGCCTCGATGCGAGCCAACGATGCCATCAGGGAGTCCCCTGGTGAAGGTGGCGGCGGAGTGAGGTCGGCCGAGGACGGTGGAGGCGGGCCGCCGCCACCTGCCGTCCAAGCCGTACCAAACGTCGATCCGGCACCTGAGAGCATCGGCGTCTCAATGTTTTCGATCGGGTTACCGATCCCGGTTCCCGGGTTCAGCTCCGGGGTCGGCGTCGACGCCGATCCGTCATCTTGAACGTTCCCCGTCTCTTGGGTGGACATAGTCACAATCAGTCAACCGACGTAACAGTCACCACGAATAAGAGAGCGAGGGGGTAGTTGGGGGAGAGGAACCGTAGATCGCAGTCAAACGCAATCACTCAAAACAATCAACAGATCGCAGCACCACGAGGACAAGAAAAGGACTGGATCCCTATCCGTGTGCCCGGGCCGACGACGGCGTCACCAAAAGGGTGACGGAAACCCGTCCCCTGCTGCTCCACCAATGTAGCACAATAGGTATCCGCTGCACGTCCACTCTCAGGGAACACTCACCACGGGGGATCAGCACCAACGTCACCGGGAGGCCAAGGTTGCTGTCCTTGGAGCGCAAGCCACGGGACCAAGATGGGAGCCCAGATGGGAGGGGCTTGTTGTTCTACATTGGCCGGCGGTGGATTCGCCGCCGGCCCCCTCGTTAGAAACCCTCGGAGACACTACTAGCTACCTTCCAACCCAAGATGCACGTCCCTCTGGTCATACGTATCTTATAGATACCGTGACCAGTACGGGCTCCCATATTGACAGTTAAGGGTCAGAAGTAGCCCCCCTAATATTAGGGTCACAATACGGTCAACCATATTGCTACACGGTGGCGGGGTTTATGACGGCCGAGTTGGCTCGCATCGGGGCTATTGTGCCCCAGCCAGCCCCACTTGGGCGTGGCAAACGTCGGGCGAGCCGGGCATACTCGCCTCCTCACCATCGTCGCCGACGCTCGCGACGCTCTCCCTCCGTGTCGGAAGACGAGTTGTCTTATTCCGTCTCGGAGTCCTCTACCCCGTCAGAGTCGGAGTCGGTCCGGCGTCTGCGTCGCCAACTTGCGCGCAAGACCAAGCAGAAGGGTAGCCGCGGTCGTCGCCACTTGCGCGACCGTGAGGGGCGCGACGGTTCCGACTTGGAGCCGCCGGCCCCGCCGACTCGTGGGGAGCGTTATCGCCGTGGGTCTCGCCGCTCGCCTCCACATGAGGGCGAGGGCCGTGGAGTGGGAGAGTCTAGCATGCGTGCCTAGTTGGCAGCTGCCTTTGTTGTGAGAGTGTGAGGGTTAGGGCTGTAGTTAAAAGCCACTGCGTACCACTTCGACTTGAAGCACTCTCTTGGCACTGTTACTCGGCCTTCCCTCACGTTGAGGGGGGGCAGTTAAGGTCTATGTCATTCCGGGCACAGTATGCCCGGACCTTCTCAGCGGGAAGGTCCTCCACATATTCCCACGTATCATCCTTGGCTTTGTAGCCAAACCAACGCACCCTCAACATGAGGCGGTTAGTGTCCTCATCCCAGCCGTGGTCGATGAACTTATCGAACACGTACTCCTGCGGGCCCTGTTTGGCCGCAGGCAACGAGGGTAGGCGCCACGCTTCCAACGCACGCGCCCAAGCTGGGTCGCCTGCAGGCGGTGGTGCAACTTTGACCACGTCCTGTCCGTTCACTGTGCGGACCCCATCGTCACTTTCGATGGTGAAGCGCCGCCCATCAGTACGAAGGACCTGGTACGGCCCCTTCTTCTGGAATACCATCTTACCCCCAGTTGGGGTGTGTGAGTGTACTAGCACCCAGTCACCCTGCTCGGGGACATGCTTAGCATTGCGCACCTTTTTGTCAAAGGTACGCTTGTAGCGCTTTTGTGCTTTGTCCATCTCAGCCCTGACTTTAGGGATGAGTTTTTCAAGCCTAGCAGCGAACTCCACCTTACTCTCAGTAGGAGTAGGCGTACTGCCACCATCCTCCCTAGTTGGGAGCGGCCGCCGCACGGCAATAGACCGCACGCGACAGGGGGTCACAAAAGCGAGGGGTACTTCCCCGGTAGATGAGTGAACCTGCGAATTGTAGGCAGTGGTAAGAATAGAAATGTATTGGTCCCACGTTTTCACGTGCTCACTCACATAGTGGCGCAGCAGCCGAACAATAGTTTTTTTGAAGCGCTCCACCTGCCCATTAGTTTGTGGGTGGTAGGGGGTGGCATAGTTTGCCTTAACCCCCAACATATCCAGCACTCCCTGAAACAGTACGGACGCAAATTGCGGTCCATTGTCCGATAGTGTACTATCCGGAATGCCATACGCGGCAACCCAGTGATCTAGGAAGGCTGAAACGACCGACATGGCCGTGATCTCTGCCGGAGCGATCGCTCGCCTAAGTTTCGTGAAGCGATCACAAATGACCAGGAGGTACTGGTTGCCCTCCTCGGTCTCTGGCAGTGGCCCAAGGATGTCCATTGCCAACGCGGCAAAGGGCTCCTTGGCCGGGAACTGTAACATAGCCGTAGTAGGCCGCCGTTCCATCAGACGGTTCTGTGCACAACTTGTGCAGGCAGCCACCCAACCGTAGATGTCCACCACCATGGACGGCCAGTAGTACCTGGTCCTCAGGGTCTGGTACAGCTTACTAGACCCCAGGTGTCCACCTGTGGGAGCGTTATGCTCCCTCTCAAGAATACTGTCCTTGAGAGATGCGGGGACGACAAGTTGTTCGGTCCCTTGGAATACCCCCCTCCTCAAGAGGAAGCAGTCGTCTCCGATGAAGAACCGCGTCTCCGCCACTGTATCCAGCGTATCCCTCTTCGACCTGCAAAAGGAGTCTTCGGATTGGGCCTTCACCGCCTCGTCCAGGGACAGGGGCAAGTACTTCTTGTTCCCTGGCGCCTCGGGGTCCAACGCCTGACCCGAGCGCGTGACTACCCCCACGATGGGGATGTCCTCACCGACTGAGTTAGTGTCCAGCCCCTCGGTAGGTACCCGAGAAAGGCCGTCGGCAAGGGCATGTTGCCTGCCAGGTCGGTACTCAATATCAAAGTTGAAGGGTGCCAGTCGCACCCTCCACCGGTTGAGACGAGTATTCGTGCAATCCGTCTTGAAGATGAACTGCGACGCGCGGTGGTCACGGCGGATGAGGAACTTCTCACCCTCTAGGTAGTGACGAAGTGACGTCACCGCCCACACCACTGCGAGTCCTTCCAACTCGGTGACTCCGTAGTTCTTCTCGGCCGAGTTCAGCCCCTCGCTGAAGTATCCCACCGGCAATTACTCCTTGTCCGGCTGCTGCTGAAGCAACACACAACCAAGTTGGTCGTAGCTAGCGTCCACATCCAGGATGTAGTGGCCTCCCAACCGGGGAACAGCCAAGATAGGGGGCTTCAGCAGTAGGTCCCGAAGAGTCTCAAAGGATTCCTGCTCCACCCGACTTGGGGGAGGCAGGTGCTTCGGTAGCGTTGAGCTCACTAGCTCATTCAGCGGCTTCGCCGCCTTGGCGAAGCCCTTGGTGAAACGTCGGTACACGTTACACATCCCGAGGAAGCTCCTCATCTGGGTCTGGGTCCGGGGGTACTGAGCCTTACGGATGGCCCTCAAGTTCTTCTCGTTGACACTGAGGCGCCCCGGACGGACGACATGTCCCAAGTATTCCACCTCTTGAGTGAAGAGGTGGCACTTACTCGCCTTCAGTGACACACCGGCGTCAGCAAGAAGCTTGAACACCTGGCCAAGATGGCCAATGTGTTCCTCCGGACTTCGGGAGAACACAATGACATCGTCGAGGTACACGAGACAGATCTGCCACCGTACTCCGGCCAGAATCATGTCCATAGCGCGCTGGAAAGTTGCCGGCGCGTTGCACAGGCCAAACGGTAGTCGCTTGCACTGGTAGGTACCACAGTGACAGGTAAAGGTAATTTTATGCCTGTCTTCCGAGGCAATGGGAATTTGCCAGTACCCCGCGTTACAGTCTAGGGTAGAGAACACGTTTGCCTCCCCCAGAGAGTCCAGACAGTCGTCCATCCTAGGTAGAGGATAACTGTCCTTCACCGTGCTCTCGTTGGGCTTACGGTAGTCGATACAGAACCGTGGGGTCCCATCAACTTTGGAGACAATAACCACCGGGCTCGCCCACTCGGCGTTGCTGGCCTCGATCACATCGAGGGCCTCCATGCGAGCGACTTGCTCCTTGACGAGGGCCCTTGAACGGGGCCCTCCCCTATACGGTTGTTGGCGTATAGGGGGTGCACCGGGTTTCAACTCGATCCGGTGTTGGGTGGCTCTCATGAGTCCCAATTGACCATCCCACAGCTTGTGATATTGGTCCAAGAGGCGTTCAACTTGAACCCTCAACCTGGGTGGAACATTCTCCATGTTCACATGGGGCCGAGGAGAGGCGGCCGAATTGGCTGGGTGCTTCTCCTTTCCGGACTTCGGGTCGCTACTCGCGCCCGCGTTGAGGGTGACCGCTACTACGTGTCCCTCATGTTGGTCGATATAGCCGAACTTGGCTCCCGACTTGAAGTACTTGGGCGACGAGCTGAGGTTCATAACCTGGATCCTCCACGGGACCCCGGCTGTGGAGTCTATCGTGCCAAGGGCGACATGCACTTGGTGCTTGCGAGCAAGACGGGGGTTAAGGTGCACCAACCCGTTCCCCGTATAATCAGTTAGAACGTCAACGTGCGCCACCGAGTTGGGGGGCAACGTGACTCTACGGGCTAAACGCAGGGTAGCAGTAAACCCTTCCCTCACAGAACAAACAGGCTTCGACTGTGAGACTGTCACAGAAGCCACAGACGTTCCCTTACCAAGGATGGGGATGGTCTCCCCATTCATCAACTAGACTCAGTACTCCGGGCCACAAATCAGAGGCACTTGTGTTACAACATAAGGGGTACCCAGAAGCAGGGGTGCCGATATACTCTCGACTACTCCATAGGTCATATCGACCTCATGGGTCCCCAACCTAGTTGGTAGGGTCACGGCACCAACGATGGGAAGTACCCCACCATTCATGTCGATCAGATGGTCAGCTCTAGACTTCCAGCGTTGGAGCTTCATCTCCTTTGGTAATAGCGACTTGCGTATCAAGGAGGCTCCTGACCCGGTATCAAGTACGATACGGGCACAGCAGGCACGGCCGGGGGCTAGTTGCACCCGTCCCGCCACATGGAAGTTCTCACCCGTCAGCACCGCGATGACCCGACGTGGGTTTACGTTCTTGGGGAGTCCTACCGGAGGTGGGCGGACTCCCTTAGGTCGCCGCAGTATCCGGCAGGGTTGGTTCGTCCTCTTAACCCACTTGGCCGAAGCTGCCGTTGTGAGCTTAGGACGGCCAGCTCCGACGGTCATTCGTTTCCTGCCGACATGGCGTCTGAATCCGAGGGCGAAGGGGAAGACGACGAGTCCGAGGACGACGTGTCCGCCCCCTCCGCCGAGGGTGTGGCGACCGCCACTACCGGTCGAGGTCCACCCTTGCGGCGTGAACGTACTTCGTTCGTAGCCGACTTCCTACTCGCATTCTTAACAAGTTCTTGAATGCGTTTACTCAACTTGGGGCAATCATATGCCCAGTGTCCATCGGAGTTGCAGTTCCAACACCGATTGTCAGTTCCCGGAGAGGTCTTCCCGCCTGGGGAAGACGAAGAGGTACCCTGGGAAGTTCCCACGGCAGCTACTACCCTTTCCTTGCGGATTCGGCGTGCCTCTCTCAGCTCTCTGGCCTGGCGCGCCTCCTCGCGTTCCTTGGCCAGCTCGGCCTGACGCTCCTGGCGTTGTTCCTCCCGCAACTTGCCGTAGGCCTCGCCTCTGCGGTAGGCGAACCTAGCCAACTCGGCCAGGGTCGCTCGGGCAGAGTTATGCTCCCGGGTCTCCATCCGGACTGACCAATGGAGTCCCTCCACCAACCGACTCTTCACCACAGCTTGTGGATGAAGAAACCCACAAAGATTGTTGAGCTTACGGACTCGCAAAGGACAACTCGTCCTCAGCCTCTTCCTGGTGAGCTTGGGTAAACTCCTCAACTTGAGAAGCCAACGCTGCTTCATCCACCATGGCTCTCAACAACCAGTTGGCGAGCTCCAAGTAGGACGTCACCTCACCAGCGCCTCCACTTGAGGAACTGGACATGACGGACATAAGTTCTGTCCGCAGGTCGCCCTTCGTAAACTCCTGTAGCATGTAGAAATCCATGCCTTCACTTGTGGCATCGTCGTCACAGGCTTTTGTGAAACGACGTAGAAACTCAAAGACACGGAGGGGGGGAGTTCCATCCCACTCCGCTTTGTGCCCAAAAGAGTGAAGTGCATTCTTCTTGGCAAGGCCCATGGCTCGGGCCTGGACAGGACCATACGCCACCGACTTGTTGTGGAGGGCGTAGGTCTCACAGTAAAAGATCCTCTTGTAGACCGGGTTGGCTACCTGGACCTTGGGCGGCACCTCACGTTGAGGGAAAAGCCGCTGAGGCACATGGGTAAGTAGACCCGCAGTGCCTGCTGTCTGCCGTGACGAGCTTGGTCTAGCCGCCAGCGTTTCCTAGGGGAACTCCCCCGTGAAGGGCGTACGCCCCACCGAGAATGGTGTGGCTCCCTCGTTGAGAGTCACAGGGGTCGCCCCCTGTTCGGGGCGACCCGAGATAGGCGTGAGGAGGGATTCCCCCTGCGCCTGCGGGCTCGAAAGCCCCAACCCGGTCTGGACATTAAGGCCATCTGGAAAACTCGCCACAATCTGATTCAGCATAGTATTCGTCATCGTGACCACCAGGTCCGGCAAAGTCTGCCGCAACACATTGGTCGCCTCCCGACGGACAGTTTCCGCGAGGAGTGGATTGACGACTCCAGTTGAGTCTCGGTCCACCCCCGGGAGTCCACCTGAGGGGTAACCACGATCCTCAGGGGTCTCAACCGGGGGCATGGGCGCGAGCCCATCGCCGACCAACGGAGGTCCGCCGTCCTCCGAAAGCCTAGTTGGCGACGGCTCCAAGCCAAAGTTGGCTCCAACCCGGGTGGAACCCGCGGGGACATTCCTCTCACCTTGGGACGTTCCCGTTGAGTGTACCACACGGTGGCCAGACTTCGGCCCACCCACATCAGGAGTGACACCCGAATGAACTCCCGACTGAGTCTGGGTGGCCTGTTGCCCGCCCGCACTTCCTGTCCTGCTGGCTTGAGGGGCCTCTAGTCCCTCTGCGACCCCAGGTCAACCCACCTGTGGCTCACCTGCATTCGAAGGCACTGAAGTACGTGCGTCACCCGTGTACTCCCCAGACGACGGGGGGTCCGAACTAGCCATGTTGGCAAACGATCCGTATGACACGGTCCAAGTCCACCGTTCCTCTGAGACAGAGGGCCCCCGACACCCGGGTGCACCCGGAGGTAAAGTTTAGCTCTGTCCCCTGCTGCTCCACCAAATGTGGCAAAAACCACTCGCACACGCGACTCCCAAGTTGGGGCGGTGCGCAAGGGCTGCCTCCCGTGTCGGGGGAACCGGAAGAAGTGCAAGTCGCACACACTTTATCCCTGTTGTGGGGCAATCCCCCCCCTGACAAGCAAGAAGATGGTGTGTGGTCCAACAGTTTCTTGGTCGGGACGGGGAAGCGAGGCCAAGCCCCGCTGTCCCTCCCCTTATCCCCCCAGGGTCCCCTCAGAATCTCGCCACTCGGAATCTCCCACCCCAGCACCTGCCCACCGGGCCACACGAAAATTCAAGACGATAAATGCAGAAAACTCTCAAATCCACGTTGGATTTACTACTAAGCTAACTATCCCTAACTTAGGGAATATGGACCCAATTGCAGGGGGAGGAACGGGTCAGGCTTGTGGCCTGCCGCCCCTTGCATGGCACGTGTTGCCCCCCTGTATTCATTGGGGTCAATACTGCCACAGGCCGTTTCGCGGGTAGAGAAGCGTTCCCAGCCAGGCCCTTGATATCCTTCGACTCCGCCGGCGGCGCTTCACTAGACGTGGCCCCTTGATCTGGACCTAACGTGGCCACGGGGTTGGTCCCCTCACTGGCCAGAGACAAGTCTACCAGAAGAACCTCGTGCACGGGGCCATCATAAGGGATCGCTAGCTCCACAGCAAAGTTCTTGGGAATGTTGACTGGCCTCTTAGAAATGTTGGTCAGGTAGAGTCGGAAGTCTCGTCTGGTCTTGATAGTGGCAAAGGCAATGTGTAGCCCCAGGCCCGTCTTGGCCATCTTGTGGGGTCTCTCGTAAAGAAGGCGCCCTCCTTTGGTCCCGCAACGAACGTAGAACGGGTGCAATAATTCCCAAAACACAGGGAAGGACAGAACAGGAACAACCCAACCGCTGCTCCAAAATGTCTCTTCTCAGACACTCCAGTTTCCCCTGCTCCACCAAATGTGTGGTATAAAACTCGATCCTCTCAGACACGTGTCAATATCCCTCGGGGGAAAGGGACAGGTAGCACAGAGAGAAGAACTACGAGAGTGGTATGCCTGTTGCCTCACGTGCCTGCTGGCAGAGCCAACAGATACGTACGGTAATGCACACGGGGAAACGGAAAGCAAACGCGCAGTTGTCTTTTTCCTTGAGGGCGCGGGCCAAGGGCGCCTTGGAGTCCCTCTTGACGTGCATCTGGGGAAGATTCGCCACGCTGGCCAGGGAGCCCCCCCCCTCTAACCCCGAGTGGCCCCGACCCGATTCTAACCTCGTCAGGTTGGGGGCCACTATCACTACTAATTCTATTCTCCGCCACGAATCTCACACTCAAATGCTGTCGAATCAAGTCCCTCATAAATGTGCAAAAACCCATCAGAAGTCCCTCTCTCGCGTGTGGGTAGCGTAGTCCACCGCATCCCAGTGCCGGGCACGGGCCACGGCCGCCATCCATCCCCACGCGGCAGGCGTGTCCTTGCACGTGGTGCCCCCTGGTCGTCATCCCGGGTCGGCGCCAAGTCAGGGCCAGGGATGCTACACCTGCCCGGTGCCGGTCCCGGTTCTCTGGCCGGATATCCCCCAGGGGATGCCTTGCGTTGTGCCGCTGCCCGTCGAAACTCCTCCAGGAGGAGCGGGCACGAGGACACCCAGTGTTGGAGGTCTCCGCTCAACGTACATCCGGATGTACCGGCCGTCCCGTGGGTCCGCATCGGGGTGGTTCCATAAGTCCGGTTGCCTGCCTCGGGCGCCCGAGTGCCTGCTCCTTGGTAGGCCTTGGGTTCTTGTGTCAGGCGGACCATGGACTCCCCCAACCGGTTGGTCCTGCCCGCGATCTGCGGAGGTGCCTCCGTATGCACCGCCCATGTTGGCAAGGGTTGATGAGGGTTACCCGTAACCGGGGAATAACCCGTGGTCCGTACATACGGGACTCGACGTCCCGCGCCCTCGCTGACCTGGAACTGCGTCCCAGCCGGGGCGATGTACGCTACCGTACCTTGCTCATCAATCACTGGCGTAGCCGGAAGCAACAGGTGGCCCTGTTGGTCGACTAGAGGTTCATCCTCACCGGTAGGGGTATGTTCGGTCGCCACCAGTACTGGTGCGGCCTTAAGGTCCACATTCTCTTGCCTCGGTACCGGGGTAGACTGAGATTGCTCCCCCTACCCTTGGGCTTCGGGGCTAAGGCACACTCCGGATGAATCACCCGGTAAGCGTCCCCCAGGGACTTGCACATGTGCATCAGTCGACTGAAGTTCGTCCGAGCCGTATTGGCTGACCATGCGGATATCCGCACGTAGTTGGGTACTCCTTCGAACAGGATGGCCCGTAGCTCCCCTTCTCCGAGGAGCTTCCCCAGCTCGAAGTCGAGCTCTTCGATCCGGCGTCCGAACATCTTCTCATCCTCCCAGGACTGGGCGGTGGCGGTGTGAAGGGCCCGATAGTGGTCCTCGCACTTGTCCTCACTGAGGTAGCTGCTCAGCAGCTCCTTTAGAATACCACGGTAATCGATGGGGGTGGTTGCGACCCTCATTCCCGGCAGCGGGGATGCCTGGCGGAAGATGCCTCGCACCCGTTCATCAACAAAGAACGGGAGGATCACCAGCGCCAGCCCCTCGTTAACGAGTGCCTTGTCTGCGGCTGCCTTAAAGCTGGTCCGGAAGCCATTGACTGCCAACGGGCGTCCGTTCGGGCCCCCGAACAGAGGGATTTTCTTTATAAGGTTCTGCACAGAGCGGATCACCCGATGCGAGAGATTACGCATCAATTCCGATTCGGTACTAGAACGGTCTTCCAAACGATACCGTTCCGGAGTCAGCACCGACCGGAAGACTTCGTTGACAATCTCCGTGTCAGCGTCCTGGATATCCAGTCGCTTGGCCAGTTGGTGAGTAAACTGATCGGACTATATCCGCTTCAGTAAGCTCGCAGTAGCCTGCGCTGTCATAGCTTTGTACCAGTGAAGCTGGCACTTCCGGCGTCGGCACCTCGGGTTCCCGAGTTGCATGGCTTCCTCCGTCGCGGGGATACTCCGATAAGGTACCGCCCCTCCCCATAGCCGACTCTGCTCCGGCGTACGCATCCGCCGCGCCGTGTCCGCGGAGTCCGCTCCGGGTAATCCTGGCGTAGAGCTCCATGTGACTCTGTTCCAACTCGGCCGACGAGTCGTATCCATTACCCGCCGTGTCTGGGAGTTGTCCTGGGGTAGCTGCGCCGTGGTCGACCCCAGTAGACTCCGAAAGTAGTCCGGCCGGTTCGACCCGTACG
Organism: Pyropia yezoensis; assembly: GCA_009829735.1. NCBI lineage: Eukaryota > Rhodophyta > Bangiophyceae > Bangiales > Bangiaceae > Pyropia > Pyropia yezoensis. The sequence continues at coordinate 26,125,502 of CM020620.1, forward strand.
TGTGTGGGGGGAACACGACGGGGTACCGTCGGGTGGCGTGTTGACATCAGCACTGCCACTGCGTCATCCGTACGCTCTTGACGTGCGTCGAGTCCGGTTCGCCGGTCCTCGATGCGAGCCAATGATGCCATCAGGGAATCCCCTGGTGAAGGTGGCGGCGGAGTGAGGTCGGCCGAGGACGGTGGAGGCGGGCCGCCGCCACCTGCCGTCCAAGCCGTAGCAAACGTCGATCCGGCACCGGAGAGCACCGGCGTCTCAATGTTTTCGATCGGGTTACCGTTCCTGGTTCCCGTATTCACCTCCTGGGTCGGTGTCGACGCCGATCCGTCATTTTGAGCGTTCTCCGTCTCTTGGGTGGACATAGTCACAATCAGTCAACCGACGTAACAGTCACCACGAATAAGAGAGCGAGGGGGTAGTTGGGGGAGAGGAACCGTAGATCGCAGTCAAACGCAATCTCTCAAAACAATCAACAGATCGCAGCACCACGAGGACAAGAAAAGGACTGGATCCCTATCCGTGTGCCCGGGCCGAAGACGGCGTCACCACAAGGGTGCCGAAAACCCGTGCCCTGCTGCTCCACCAATGTAGCACAATAGGGAACCGTCGCACGTCCACTCTCAGGAAACACTCACCAGGGGGGATCGGCACCAACGTCACCGGGAGGCCAAGGTTGCTGTCCTTGGAGCGCAAGCCACGGGACCAAGATGGGAGCCCAAATGGGAGGGGCTTGTTGTTCTGCCATGGCCGGCGGTGGATTCGCTGCCGGCCCCCTCGTTATAAATCCTCGGAGACACCACTAACTACCCTCCACCCCAAGATGGAAGTCCCTCTGGTCATATGTAACTCGCAGATACCGTGACCAATCCGGACTCTCAATTTGAAAGTTAAGGGATAGAAGTAGTCCCCCTTTATTAGGGTCACAATACGGTCATTCATATTGCTACAGCCCGCCTTCGTCTTCTCGATTTCCTTGTCGAGGGGCCCCTTGAGGATCGTTGGAGGGGCCATGGGATTCACAGCCAGCAAGACCGGTGGGTCCAGCGCCTTCGTCGGCTTCAGATCAGAGGGCCGTCGAACTGGTCCCGTCACAGGGGCCTCGCTAGATGACCTTGTCGACTGGGCCATAGTGATCACGTCCCGGGCCGCCTTATGCTTCCCGGCCGTAAACGTGACCAGTTGTTGATAGGTTCTTTTGGGCCCGTTGTTGACAAAGGCATCGCTTCAAAGGTATTCCGGAAGTCCCTGGATCAACTGTTGCTTCATTAACCCTTCCGTGTGGATGTTCCCACACAGCTCAGTCAGGCCCCGGAGACGCAAAGCAAAGGCTTCAACGGTCTCATCATGTTCCTTCGTGGCCCGGCTAAGCCTGTCCTAGGCCAGTGCGAGGGCATGGAGCTCCGCGTAGGTCTCAAGAAAACAGTTGATGGCCTCAGGATAACGAGTGATCGACGCACCACCGGAGGCGCTTGTCGAATCGGGAAGGGCCCGTGTGTGCCGAGGCTCTGCGTCGCCAGAAAGGAATTGAGGGATCACATATTGTGGCGAAAACCACTCGCACACGCAACACCCAAGTTGGGGAGGTGCGCAGGGGCTGCCTTCCGTGTCGGGGGAACCGGAAGAAGTGCAAGTCGCACACTCGCTATCCCTGTTGTGGGCCAATCCCCCCACTGACAATCAAAAAGATGGTGTGTGGGCCAACAGTTTCTTGGTCGGGACGGGGAAGCGAGGCCAAGCCCCGCTGTCCCTCCCCTTATCCCCCCAGGGTCCCCTCAGAATCTCGCCACTCGGAATCTCCCACCCCAGCACCTGCCCACCGGGCCACACGAAAATTCAAGACGATAAATGCAGAAAACTCTCAAATCCACGTTGGATTTACTACTAAGCTAACTATCCCTAACTTGGGGAATATGGACCCAAATGCAGGTAGAGGAACGGGTCAGGCTGGTGGCCTGCCGCCCCTTGCATGGCACGTGTTGCCCCCCTGTATTCATTGGGGTCAATACTGCCACAGCGGGAGCACGACTGCGCGGGAGCCTTGGCGCTCGATGCCTGCTTGTAGAGCAATGTTTGTGCCTGGTTGACTCGAGGGGAGCTCACAACCACACAAATCCACCTCCAGTTGGCTTCATCATCAGCTGATGTGCCTCCGCACGGCATCTTCTTGAATCTTTGCTCTCGGGCAGGTCATGATCGCAGCACGTTGTCCCCGGCATGGAGTGAGACCCCGCCCTCGTGCCCCAATTCTGGGATCTCATTTGCAATGTTCCGCCGGTCGTGTATGTGCGCCGGGTTTCCACAGGTGAAGATCCCCGATGGATGTTGTGCAGCCAATGAGAGTCATCCTGTGTGCACGACTGATCAAGAATAGCCTGCAGAATTGCATGTTTGCTTCATGATCCCGCATGTCATGGACACAAATTGCACATTCACGACTGCTAGACGTCCACTTTTTGGGGGATGCACAATAGTGCGTCCCGTAAGAGCATGTCTATCGGTGGAACCCAAAACCCATACTATTATGGGTTATAGCTCAGATCATGTCTATCGGTGCACCTATAACCCATAAAAAATAGCTCTGAGCTATCTGCGGGGCCAAATCCGGGCTCGGATAGCGCAGAGGATAGCTCAGAGCTATCCTCTGAGCTACTATAGCCAAGCCAATCAGATGGTTCCATCCCAGGAATGAGCGGCGGTGGCACAATTTCTGTTCAGAAGTAAAGAAGAAGTGGCACAACTATGGTCAGAGTGACACTCGCAACTGCAAAGCCCGCCTGTCCCTCCGTCCAACCCATGGCACTACCCGCCGTCTTCGTTGGAGCTGCGACTCTCGAGTGGCCGCCCCCCCTTCGCATGTCAGCGAGGACCATGGCATCGTCGGCGGACAGCCCGAGTTCCCCCGCCGTGACTGATCCCATTCCTGAGCCTGCCTCTAAAGCATACTTCGATAACAGCCTCCTCCTCGTCATCGTCGCTCAACAGGTGCGTAAATAGGTCGTCCATTGGAAAAAAAACGGGGGGGGGGCGGGGGTAGGGAAGGTCGGAGGGTGAGACGGGTCACGCAATGACAGGCAGGCAGGGATGTCGGCAGCGATTCACGAGCGTGTGCGTTGTCTCGCCACTCTTCAAACCCTTCAGACTTAGCAAATTAAATAGAATTCCACATCAAGTGGCTCTCATTTCGACATGCAAGTCTGCTGAAGACGCCAGGATGGCTCAGGACCGATAGACATGCTCGGAGCTATCGCTATAAAAAGTAGCTGAATGGGTATGGGTTTTAGCTCCACCGATAGACATGCTCTAAAAAGTGGACGTGCACGTGTAGTGATCATGTCAAACATTGGCCACTGGACCAATCAATCCCGCACTGCACGACCTCTGCACGTCCACTATTTACAATGTCTCGGCATTGCACGCCTTGCGCGCTACCGGATCGACGCCCACAGGTGCGAGGCACGCTCTGGCGGCGGTGTCTGTCGCCGAGCAGCGGAGCGTACAGCCCCACGTTGTAGCGGCAACGCTCGCTTAACGACAACCCTCCACGGTAATGGCTGGAACGAGGGCTTCTCGATGCAGGGAACGATGTGTGTCACTGGGGCGTGTTGTGACACCTCCGCGAGCGGCCGGCGTAAGCGCGCCGCGCAAGTGGACCCAGCCAGCCCCAAGTGGGGGGGCGTCTAGTTTAGCGGTTTTGATCGCGTGGCTGGGCCGACTGCCGGTAGCGATGGCCTATAAGTGGAGCTCTCGCTGACCGATCCGTTCTTTAACACTGCTTGCTGGAACGGATTGCCTCTTGTGCCCATCATCAACCCTGGATCATCCCTTTTGTCCTTATCCCCTCATCACGTCACCATCACGCTGGTCATGCTCGTCCGCCACCGCCTCTACTTGACGGAGGCGGAGGCCAACGCCAAGCTGCTCTCGCGCATCCCGTCCGGAAAGAGGACGAACAGCAAGGTGCCGGCCACGATTGTGGCATATCGCTTCTTGAAGCGCGCCATCTCGCACTTTTACGAGAACCTCGGCAAGGCCGCGGTGAAGTCCTTTGTGTCATCGATCAAAGACATTACCGACATGGGAAAACAGCTCCCCGTCAAGGGCAGCACGACGCGGACTGTGCTTACGCTCACCTGAGAGGAAGCCGCGCATCTACGTCAAGTGGGCCTGTTCATCCATGAGGCCTATGGGAACAAGGCTGTGCTCTCCGGGGCCAGCAACATGTTAACCTCCTTGACGACCAGCGGACAGCTTGAGGAGGCCGCGGTGGGCAACAATGACAAAACTTTCGTGTGCTTGCTGGCCCACATGGCCTTCGTTGTCACGAAGATGCGCGAGCACCTGCGGTGCCGAGCGCTCGACGGCTCGGCGCAGGCGCTGACGGACAGTGCCGGTATGAATGAAGGGCACCGTGAGCCATGGCTGCGCGAGCTCATTACGCTAGACGTCGTCTACTGGCGGCTTCTTGCGGCAAGCAAAGGCCTGGGCCTCATTGACGCGGCTTCACCCTCTCGGGCGGCGGCAGTTCCAAGCCCACAGTTGGTCCTCCAGCTGAGGCTGCGCGCGGTGCGCCAGTTGCGGCGCCCATTGACGGTGGCAGTGGAATGGAGGCCGCGCCTGCCTGTAGCGGTCCAATGGCGGCTGAAGGTGCCGAAAGCGCCTTCCTCCCTGCCTCAGCTGCCGCGGCAGTGCCTAGCGCGAGCCGCGGCGCGACTTCGACCATGATACCCGGTGGGGGGCCGCTGGAAGGGATGGACTAAAGGCAGGCACGCTCGTCTTGGCAGCCAGCCTTCTGCACCGTGCTGCCGCCCGCGCCGCGATATGTCGCGTCCGCGGGAAGCTGCGGGAGGCGGGTTGCTCTCGGCGACGGTAGGTACTGCCTGGGCGCCTTATTTCTGACCAGCCGAGGCTGCAGGGGAGGGTGGCGTGGGCAAGGCACCGAGGGGCCCTGTCAGGGTGTGTTGGTGCGGGATAGCCGGTGTTGCAGCGGCGGGTGGGTTGCGCAAGGTGACGGGGGGTAACGCTAGGGTGTGCAGGTGCGGAATAGTCGAGGCTGCAGCGGAGGGTGGGGTGGGCAAGGCGACATGGGGCACCGCCAGGGTGTACGTGTGGGATTGCCGGGGGCGCAGCTTGGGCGTGTTGTCCTGCGACGAGGGTATGGCGGGGACAAGCACAAAAACAACAAGGCCCATATGGCTGTGACAGCAGTCGCTTTGTTATCTGTTGTCACACCGCGCCAGCTGCCGCGCCAGCTGCCGCGCCAGCTGCCGCAGCGCAGCAATCCCAGAACCCTACCCTGCCATGCAAGCCAGTGGCACCGCTAAACGAGTACTAGTGGACTCGTCTCCATTAGGTCCCTTGATTAAGCCCCACACTCGAGCCTGTGCACAGCGAAACCACGCCGGGGCCCTCTGGGGTCGTTCTCTGGCTTGGCGGTCTGTCTCGAAGCCGCCCACGTGACAGCGAACTCAACAGTTACGAAAATCCGAGAGTTGAATGCCCACCATGTGTCGACTGGCAACTGCACCCTGCCCGAAATGTCGCATGGTCCGATTTGTCAGATCCTGTGACCACGGTGGTGCCTGCCAGAAGAGCGGGGGAGCGCCGCCGGCCAGCTCCGGGAGCTCGCTGGTCGGCGCCGCTGTCTCGCCCGAGTTGGCCGCGTGTGCCTGCCCGGCTGCCGCCGTCGGTTTCCGCCGCCATCTGCCGCCGTCGTCTGCCGCTGCCCTTGTTTGTCGCTGTCCCCCGCCGCTGCCGCTAGCTCTAGCGCGCTACGCTCCCGCTACCGTCGTCGCCTCCGCCGCCCTCGACGCCGCCCCCGCCGCCGCCGCTGCCGGCGACGTGCGCGGCGGGCGGGCGCTTCCCGTCGCGCCCCGTGGCGGGGCGCCCGCCGCGGGCCGGCAGGGCAGCTGTGACGTTCGAGGTGCACCGCGCTTGCCCACCCCCTCGCCCCCCTCCCCCCACCCCCTCATTCCTCCTCTCTGCCTGGTTTCCTCCCCCGCATCCCTGCCCCTCTCCCCCCACTCCTACCCCCCCATCCCCCCATTCTCCTTTCTCCACACCCCCACCCGCGCGGCCGCCGCTATGGAAATGGTCCTCACCGGCGTGCGGGCAGCGTCCCCCTCCCGCTCCCGCCGGTGGCCGCTGCGGCCGTCGCCGCACCTGCCCCCGCTTCGGCCGTCGCTGACGGCGGTGCGGGCGGCGTGGGAGGCGGCGCTCGCTAGCGGCCTCACCGCGGGGGGGGGGCGCCCGTGGAGGGGGGGAGCGGGGGGCGAGGAGGGGGGTGCCGCCGCCGACGCTGCCCGCCCGCTGGCCGCCCGCCGCGGCGCGGCCGCGTGCCCGGTGTTGGCGCCCCACGCGCGGGGGCGGGTTGGTGGCAAGTTGCCGCCCCTGTGGGCCCCCGCAGCAGCCGCAGCGGCCGCTGCGGATGGCGGCGGCAGCGGCGGTGGTAGTGCCGACATGGCGTCCGGCCGTGGCGGCGGCGGTGGTAGCGGGGACCTGTCCATGGCTGGCCTCCCCCCCCGGCTGGGCTGGGGCATTGGTGGCGGCGGCCGCGGTGGCCGCGGCGTGGTGATTGACCACGGCCCCGACGCGATTGGCGCTGGCGCCGACGCGGTGGCGCGCCACCGGGCGTGGTACGTGACCAACGCGCGTGGCCAGCGGCTGTTTGTGCAGCGGTGGCTGCCCCACGGCCCGCCTCGCCGCGTTCGTGGCCTGGTGTACATTGTTCATGGGCTGAATGACCACTCTGGGCTGTGGTCGGGGGTGGCGGCGAAGCTGGTAGCCGCCGGCTACGCAGTGGTGGCTCACGATTGGCATGGCCACGGACGGTCGGAGGGGGTTCGCGGCTACGTAGATGGGGTGGAACAGCTGGTTGGGGACGTGCACACGGTGGTGGCCGCGACGGCGGGCCAGCTGGACGCACTGGAGGGAGGACTGGGGTGCTCCCGCGGGGATAGGAGGGGGGGCGTCGCTGGCCGCCCCCGCGCGGGGCCGTGGGGCTGGCTTACCACCCCTTGGGGCGACCGCGGCGCTGCCGCGGTCGCCAGGGGTGCTGCTGGTCCCTGTGCTACTCGGCGCGGACGCCGTGGTGGCCCCCTGGTAGCTCCCCTGCCGCTGCCAAAGTTCCTCCTCGGCCACAGCCTCGGCGGCGCCGTGGCCGTTCACGCATCGCATGGCGGCGGCGGCGGCAGCGGTGGTGGTGGTGGCGGTGGTGGTGGTGGCAGCGGCGGGAGCAGCGGGGGCGGCGACCGCGGGGGTCCACCCCTGGCGGGGTCCCCGCCCCCGCGGGTCGGTGGCGGTGTCGTCGACTGGGCGGGCGTCCTCCTCACCGCCCCCGCGGTTGCGGTGCACACCAAGCCGTGGCTCCGAGCCGCCGCCCCGCTGCTGGCCACCTTTGCGCCGCTGGCGCCGGTGCAGAATCTGAAGTGGCGGCCGCCGGCACGGGAAGGGCGTCCGCCACCGCCGTCGGGGGCGCCGGCGCCTGTGGCGGCGGCGCGGGCCACGTCGGCCAGGGGCGGCGGCCGTCCCGCGCCCCACCCGCTGGTGTCCCCATTCCTGCATCGCCCCGCCTCGAGGGCTGCAGCGGCAGCCATGGCCACGCCTGCCACCGCCCACGTCGCCGGCGTTGACCCTATCACCTCAGCGAGCCCCGCGGCGCCCGCGCCGCGGCGCCCGCTGCGCGCCCGCTTTCCCCGCCTGCAGCTGCGGCTGCCGGTCAAGGCGAAAACCGGCTACTCCATCCTCCGCTCGTGCGATGCGCTGATGGAGGGCGCGGCCACCTACTCGACGCCGCTGTGGATTGGCCACGCCGCCCCCGACCCCGTGACCCGCGTGGCGGGCTCGCGCGCGTTTGCCGCGGCGGTGGGCTCTGAGGACGTGACCCTTTCCGTGTACCCCAAGGGGGGCCATGACTTGGTCACTGGCGAGGGGGGCCATAGGGTGCTGGCAGACATGGTTTCTTGGATGCAGCAACGGGGGGGGTAGGGCAGGTCCAAGGTGACTGACAGCGCCCAGCGGAGGCGTTGGGGTGCCGCTGTGCCGCACAGCACGTGTACATATAAGGTCCGTTGAATAGTAGAGTGTGTGGAGTAGGAGTGACTGTGGCTGAACCCAAAAACCTTTTACATCGTCAGCTTGTGTCACTGCACATGCCACAGCTACGAAATGGGCGATGACGCGGCCATCAAAAGAAAACCGTCCAAGAGCAAGCAGAGCCATTGTCATTGCGTGGCGCTCAGTGCTACACAGAGACAACCCAGGAACACCGCAGGCGAGTGCCAGTGCAAACAAGGAATCCGTCCACGACAATACAGGGCCCACCCGCCCGCACCTGCAATGCAGTCGAGGGCAAGAGGAATAAGAGAATAGTATGTCATAGACGCTATCCTACCCCACTGCCTCCCTATACCCAGAAAACACTGCCTCGTCAAGGGCCGTCACCGTCCCCCCCCCCACCATTCGGAAGCGGTATTGGAATAAGCAGCCGCTCACGCCCCCCACGACCGCCACCACCACCGCCGCCGCCGCCGCCCCCAGGGAATGGCAACGGCCGGCCGTCCCCTGATGCCACCGCCGAAAGATCCCCCGTTTTGATCGCAATCTTCATCGCCTTGTCCCCTCCGCGCAGTACCGTCACGTCGACGACCTGGCCGACTTTGGTCGACTCGACATACGCCAGCACGTCTTTGGCCGAACGAACCGACGCACCGTCAATCGACTGTATGACGTCAAAGCGGCGGATGCCAGCAGTCGCAGCCGGGCTTTTCGGCACCACACGTACCACTACGGCACCTTCCACCTCGGGGATGACAGACGGTGAGTTGGGGTCCTCGTTGTTGAGCTTGGCAAACTCGGGCGTCAGTGTCGTCATCTGGATGCCAACGTAGGCGTGCTGGATTTTCTGGCCCGCCGCCAGTGCTGCCGAGATGCTTGCCGCCCTGTCAATGGGAATCGCAAAGCCAATTCCCTCCGCGTTGGCTCGGATGGCCGTGTTAATGCCGACAACCTCGCCAAACTCGTTAACCAATGGGCCGCCCGACTGTAGTGGAGAAAGGAACAACACACAGCGCGGAGAGAGGAAGCGGCAACACAGCAGCAGCACAGATGACAATGCAAGGGAGCGCAGCACTGTTAGTACATATGTTCCGGTTCACGCAAAGTGAGCTGGCTGCAGCATGCACTGGTGCTGGGCCTGCACAATAGAGTTTCCATTGAAAGACCCACAGCGCGAAGACCTGCATGGGATGACTACGCCAAAGCCATGAGCCAACGCCGTTGGTCAATGCCGGAGACCGGTAGCACAGGGACTCAGGATGAGCAACAGAACGTACATTGCCAGGCTAGCTCCCAGAAAGCAAAACCGCAACCACACCACACGTCGACATGACAAACAGCAACAACAGGCAGAAACAGACGTAGGGGATAGAGCTCGATACGTTAGTCCACAGTAGCTCAGCAATCACTAGATATGGTACACATGAATGAACAGTATAGCAGACCCCACAACAGGTACCAGGACATGAACAAGCCGATGCACATACGTTGATCGCTGCATCCGTCTGGATAAAGTTGAGCCGCTTCTCTGGGATCCCAATCTCCGCCGACGACCGGTTCAGCGACGACACAATTCCGAGCGTGACCGTGTTGTCCAGCCCCACTGGGTTACCGACGGCAATGACCCAGTCGCCCACCTGCAGGTCAGACGAGACGCCCAGAGGTGCGACGGGCAGGTTCTTGCCCTTGTTGTCAATTTTCAGCACCGCAAGGTCCAGCAAGTCGTCCGTGCCCTTGACAGTGGCCGTGTAGGAGCGCCCATCGGTAAGCGTGACAGTGACCTTGTGTGCGCCTTTCACAACATGCGCGTTGGTGATAAGGAGCCCTTCGGCCGAGACAATGAAACCGCTGCCTTGGCCGCGCTGCAGCACCGGTGGCTCCCGCGCGTTCTTTCGGAGCTCGTGCTCAAAGAACTTCTTGAACACTGGGTCCTCAAGAAGCGGAAGGAGGCCCTCGTTGGCCTCTACCGTATGCTCCGTGTCGATACGCACGACGGCGGGACCAACCGTCTGGACGGCAGCTGTGACAAATGATGCTGAGGCGCGTGCCTTGGGCACCCGCTCCGACGGGGTCACCGCACCAGGGATGCCAACCGGCTTGCGAGGCAACAGCTCCTCACCCGATGCGCCCTCTTGGCCAATGCTCACGCCAGGCTGGAGCTTCTCAAACAACTGAGGGGGGGGAGGGTGGATGCAAGGGTTGGGCTCAACGAGAAAGCAAACGCCACAACAAGACAAAAAACGTAGCCACAGAATGTCAGAACTGCACACACACACACGGATTGCGTGCAAACGGACGACCGAACACAGTCATCCAGCGCGAGCGCACAGACAAGCTCGCGCAGGCATGCTCCACCGCCAATGTATGAGCTCCCGCCCCCACCGAATAGCCCCACGGTTGCCCCCCACATGAACTGAACCTCCCAACCCCACCCAATGACGTCGCGGCTCCCCCCCACTACCCACCCCAACATCGCACGCATATCGACACGTACCCCCTTGCGCTGTGCGCCCTTCACCATTACCACAGGCACCCCCAAGCCCCGCTTGGCAGCCTCTGCACCCGCCTGGGCAACCACCCCCACCCCCTCCCCCGCAGGGCTGGGAGTCCCGCCCCTATGACGAAGCGGCGACGGGAGCACCAGGCCCAGCAACAGCGCCGCCGCCGCCGCCGCCGCCGACGCCGCGCGCCCACCCTCCCGGCGCGGCTCCTCGCCGCCACCCGCCATGGCAGTGGGCGCGGTGCCCAGCCGGCGGGGCGAAACCGCCAACGCGGGCGCAGCCGGCGACGCGGCTGCCCGCCGGTCGCAGGGCATTGCCAGTGGAGGCAGCGGCAGGAAGCCCGGTGGGGTATCCATGGCGAGGGGGCACCCGCACCGAGGCACACGGAACGTTGACGGGCGCAGCAAGCGCGTGGTAAGGTGGTTGTTGCCACTCGAGCGAGAGGGCACGTTGATGGGGACCCGCTGAAAAAGGCACCGCACCAAAGCCAGCAGAGGCACGTGCAGAGGGATCCACGCCAGGGACGTCGACACGCGCCAGCCAAAGGGCTACGCGTCGGAGAAGTTGCGTTCCGCCCCGTAGAGAGGCCACGCTCTCCCCACCCACCGAGGTATACGGGTCGTGAGGCGACCTGGTCGGGTGACCGTGTCATACAGCGGGGTGCGTAGCCGGGCCACCACCGCAACGGGTCGGCGAACGTCCTTGGGACTTCCGACGGTGAGGCTCCGTGTCTCCGCCGGGTGGTCAACCAGACGATCGATCCAGAATCAGGTGTGACGCATAGGTCCACCCTTCCACAGAAATGTAGAGGCCTTCTTGAAAGTACCGTACTAAAGTACGTGGTGTTGCACGCAATTTGATTAATTCTACTGGTAAGAATGTAGAAAAGGTGGAATCTGGTGGCGCAGCTGTCAGTGGCGGTGGATGTGGTTGCACTAGCGACGACCGTGTAGGTACGGTAGGGGTGGCGGCGTCTGCGGAGACGATGACAGTGGTAGCAGTGATGCCGGCTCCCGGCGTCGGTGGGAGTGGGGCAGCGACGGCGAACGCGGGAGTGGTGGCTGGCGGCCTCGCAACCCCTGCAATATGCCTACAGCACTCATGCTTCAGCCTTCTGCGCTGAGTGGGACGACAGACAAGGTGGACCCGCCACTTTCCGCTCCTTGGTGCCGGTTTCCCCACGGCTATAGGCTTCCTTTACGGACTCGCGGCCCGGGGGGGTGGATGGAGGGGGCGTCGGAAAGCCGTCGGCCGCCGCCATTGGTGGTGGCGCGGGACTCAGGTGGCGGCGGCGGCGGCGGCAGAAACAAAAGGAGCGACGGCCGTCTGAGGCGCGGTGAAGGAGAGATGGCGGCGGGTGGCCTGTTGGGTTGCCCAGGCCACCGACGTCGCCCTGACCGCTCTAGACAAGTGGTGGATCAACTCTGCCGGCCAGCGCGGCGCGAGGAGCGCCGCGCGGGGACCACCAGCCCCGTCTCTCTTCGTCGCTCTTCCCTTGGCCGGGAGAAGACCCGCTAACGCCGCGGAGGAGACCCCCTCACCTTAACGGTTGCGGTGGCGTGCGCCAATCCCGCGGCGACAGGTGTGAAAGAATAGACTCGCTGTCTTGCTACCTATTCAATCGTGGCACCCCTCCGCTCCTGTGCCACACCTTATGTATCTCATCCCACCGATGCACGACTTGTCGTCGCCGTCACCTGTCCAGATCCGTGCACAACGGATCACGCTGTGCTCGTGATCCCTGGATCCAACAGTTGTCTTGGATCAGTGGGAAGCGCCGGCACAGTTGCGGTGAGTGCAGTCACATATCTCACATACATCCCTACTCGTAGTCGCGTTCGTCGTCTGGGTTGTAGCCATCATCACCACCACTATCTTTGGCAGCAGGTGTCGACCCCGTTGCCGTTCCAAGAAGTGCCATCGACTTGGTGAGGTAGTCCGTCTCGTCCAGACGCACACCGTAGCGGCCTGAACGCACGGCGTACTCAAGCGGGGAGTCGCGGACAGCCTTGTTCGGAGCGTCGGCGAGTTGCCCATGTGCACGGAGAGAGGTGACTGTGGCGAAGGCGCCGCCCGTGTACATTTCACGGAGCTCTTGAACGGCGGCGCCGACCTCCTTGGGTTGCACGACGCCGTCGGCATCCAGCGTGTTGTACAAGGAGAGGTTGTCGGTGTAAACGTCCACCGGTGCGGTTGCGTACTCGTCGCCCGTGAGGATGAGGGCGTGAACAACTCCGACCTCGCGGGCGGCGCGCACCCCTTAAAGCATCGCGTAGACCTCGGCGGCAAAGGAGGAGTGGGTCACGCGACGTTGGCGATGGGACCCGTACCGTAGGAGGGAAAGCGTCGAGTCGGGGGCCAGGTGTCCTGGGGCCACGTGCGCTGAAGATGAACATACAGCAATGCCCGTGTGGGTGGTGGGCTCCCCAACCTTGACTCTGGACGCGTCAATAAATACTAGAAGCTTTCAAGGGCTGCGCAGAGCCTCATAGGTCAGCGGAAGAGGGCAGGCCGCCTTTATGGCAGTGAAAACTCGGTTGGCCCAGTTCAGGTCGTCAACAGTAGCACACGTGAACCTGCGCGCCAGCGTGGTGGCTGCGCAAGCCAGATAGGGCACAGTTTGGGCATCTACCCAGAGAAGAGCGCCCGCTGCTCCGCGGCAGCCCGTCAGCTCACCTGCTGTGAGGGGGGCTGTGGGGCATGCTGTAGCATTCCTGGCCCTGACTTGACGCCGACCCGGGATTGCAACCAGGGGGCACCAGGTGCCAGAACACGCCCGCTGTGTGATGCTGGTTGGCGGCCGTGGCCCGTGCGCGGCACTGGGATGCGGTGGACTACGCTACCCACACGTGAGAAAGGGACTTCTGACGGGTTTTTGCATATTTGTGAGGGACTTGATTTGAGAGAAATTGAGTGCGAGGTTAGTGAGGGAGAATAGAATTACTAGTGATAGTGGCCCCCGACCTGACGAGGTTAGACTCGGGTCGGGGCCACTCGGGGGTAGGGGGGGGGCTACTTGGCCAACGCGCCGAGGCTCCCCCAGATGCACGTTAAGAGGGACAGCGAGGCGCCCTTGGCCCGCGCCCTCAGGAAAAAAGACAACTGCACGTTTGCTTTCCTCTTCCCCGTGTGCACTACCGTGCGTATCTGTTTGCTCTGCGAGCAGGCGTGTGAAGCAACAGGCATACCACTCTCGTAGTTCTTCTTTCTGTGTTACCTGTCCCTTTCCCCCGAGGGATATTGACACGTGTCTGAGAGGATCGAGTTTTATACCACACATGCCGCACATTCTGCGCCGATGTTGATACCGTCTACAGTGGCGACGTACGAGTCCTGGTTGGCGGTGATGGTGATGCGTCCCGAAGCATCGTCCAGATGCGTGGCAATGCGGAGCCCTATGAACGTGAAGGTGCCCGACTTGGTGGGCCCGGCCACGAACGTGGCACGGAGAGCGTCGTCAAAGCGAGCGACTTAGGCATCCGTGCCGCCGTAGAGAAACTCGAGGACATGTAGAGCCACGACGAGCGTGAGCGCGTCGTCGTTGTGTCGCGTGAATTGGCCTTGATCAACTGAAGACCGGATCAGGCCAAGCGTCGTCATCATTACCAGCACGCTGTCGTACCAGCGGCGTGGAGCGTCTGTAAGACCGTAGGCGCACTTGCGCAGCGTCAAAACCGTGCCGGCGGGCACACGGGCGTGAGCAGGCGGCTGCGCGATGACTGCGGTCGGGCGGTCCAGGGGCATGCCCTGTAGAAAGGCCGTCCGACCTCCCGCCTTTCGTGGTACAAGGCCGTGAGTCGCCAGCGCGGACAGGGTGACACGCAGGGTAGACCGAGACGCCGTGGGCGACGTGCTGTCGACGCTGTCACGGTCAGGAGCATCGAAGCCGCGTACCACCAATCGAGCTTTGCGTAGCGGTAGAGCAGTCGGTGACTCCGGTTATTTGAGCGTGAGGACCCAGCGGGTGGAGAATACGGTCTGTCCGTCGTAAGATACCTCATTGTATACCGCGAGCGTCGTCCACGCCTCCAGCTCTCGGAGCATTGCCACGCTGAATGCCGCGCCCGCCTCGGCGAGCGGTACCTCCGAGCGCTGGCAAAACTCCTTACGTGTCGCGAAAGCCTGGTGCTTGGCGACGCCGGTGCGACGCAAGGCGGCCTGCAGAGAGGCAGGACCCGTGAAGGCGGCCATGAGCGCGTCCTCCGCCGAGCTATATTGGACCTCTCGACGACGTCTTGAGGGGGCAGAAGCCCAGTTGATGCCCCGTAGGACGGCAAACATCTGGAGAGCGCGGTCCTTCTCGGCCAGGTGCCCCATCGTCGGCAACCGGAACCACGCGCAATGCACTGTACATAATACGTTTGCCCTTGCAATGTACAGTCTCACATTGCGATCGTCTGCAGTTTGAGAGAGAAGCGCACACGGTGTTTGAGAGATGACCTCGTTGCAATGCAAGTCTTTCCATGCATCACGCAACTTGATCCTGTAGGTGTCTGAGACGCCGACCCCCTCGCACACACTTCGCACACAGAGTCTCTCACGAACACGCGCCGTCGAGACTTCCACAGACGCTCGTCCAGCGTGGGGCGATCTTCGCCGATCCTGGCCGCCAAATTGCAATGCAGGACCACTCGTAGATTCATCCGATCCCGCCAGACCCCACCATTTGAACGTCTTGTCGCACAGGATGGCCCACTGCAAATCCATACTGGTGAAGCCTACCTTTCCACACCCCCTCCAGGCCATGCGATCTTACATATCCACTCGTGCCGACTGGTTGACTCTGCACAGAGCAGGCTTCGACTGCACCGCCAGCTGCAATCACCAATCATCCCATGCCCGGACAGGTCCACACCCCGAGCCTCGCCCACATGAGAAATCAAAGCACCACCCGAGAACGGCCCGTAGAGCAAGGTACGGTCGCTTCTTGGCCCAAGTCCGAAGACTATCGACTTGGTGACGTCAACTCAAAGCAGCCACCCGCACGTCGACAGGTCCCATCAACCCTTCTCACAGCGCGTCGAGCCATCCCCACCTCTCGTTTCAACACTCCTCATTGGATTATCTCGTACGACCAATCGCTGCCACCCTGGCTCTCAGCTCTGCGCCTTTTGCACGTGTTATGACGACCTTTGTCACGTGCTCGCGCCTCATCAAGTCAATTTTGAAGCGGGCTCAGGAGGAAGAATGACACGGGGACGAAGACGCTCATCATGCACACAAAGCGACGTTACGCGATATATTCACAATGACGAACATACACTACGTTACATATGATTGCGAGCAAATACAACTAAAGACATGGAAGAGTCGCAGTTGACTCCTAAGTACCGACAGCAAGACATGCGGACAAGGGAAGACAACCAGAGACACCATCAGAGCATCCAATCTACAATGCAAACACATTGGTGAAGAATCGCCTCTGATAGACGTCTTCGGCATCAACGGCGTGCGTTGATAGGAACTCAGTCAGGCCGTATCGTGCCACCCAATCGTCCCAATCGTGCTCCACACAGAGCACCTTCGAAATCGCACTCAAGTTGACGGCTTCCAGATCTGCATGGACGGAGGCCTGCTCATGAACCCAGCGCAGCCGTGTGCATACACAAGCAGCAAAGGGACAGTCAGGCGCTTGAGTGACAGGTTCAGCCTGCTCAGCGACCACAGTACGAATGACGGAGCCGCTCAAACTCGCCATCACGGCCCGGGCCCGACCGAACCGCTCCGATCCGTCGGACATTCGATACCGCACCCAGTCATACCAAGGGCCGCTCTTAAGATCTGCTGTCGCCCATAGAGTCTGTCGACGACCATCGGGTTTACGCGACGCGTTCTCAAAAAGCTACACTCCAGACTGCAGAGTGATACAATCGTATGGACTGCATTGCAAAGCGTGACACAGCGTTAGTAGATCGAGCTCAGGTGCGACGTCACCAGCCACACGCGGCGTGCCGCGTTTCCGCACACGCCTGCGGCAGGTACCCTCGCGCCTGGAGGTCTTCTGTTCCGCCTCCAGGGGGCAAATCAGCGCCGAGATCTACTCAGCCAATACCAGCTGGAGCGCAGCATGGCGACGCGTCTTGTTTGTCAGCTGAAAGGGCCCGCTTGATGTACTTGTGAAGCGCCTTGTTTGCCCAGGTGTTGCCATCGAACATGTTGGCGCGCAGCAGGAGCTCATCTTGAAGGTGAAATACAGTAAGATGCAACTTGCTGGTGCTGCTCTCGCCGAAGAGCTTATGGAAGTCGTTCTTTAACCAGTCAGAGAGCCGTTCACACAAGGCCTTGGCTTCGCGCCACGTCTCAGGGACCGAGCTTAATATGTCACGGAAGAGCGCGGTCAGCTCACAGAGGGTCCACGTCAGAATACCATGGTATCGACGACCAGGAGCACAACGCCTAAAAAGCCCCGCCTCAGCAAACCGCAGGAAATGCACCGCATCGCGGTGTTCCTTCCCCTTCAGTGTGACTTGTAGATCACCGGGATTAATGAAGTATCCTGTGGAATCGGAAGGTACATGATGGGAACGACACGCGAAACGAAACCGTTAATTTGCCGGATGGATGGTCTCCGTGTCTGTCTCGTACAAGAGAAGACCTTGTCGCGCAATGGCCTTGACACAGTTGTAGACACCCTTAATCAGATCCCGACGAACGCCGAGATCCACGACCTGCCAATGCTCAACCACAAAACAATACAAGGGAGCAAAGGATTGTTCAGAATATCACAGATACGTCAGACACATGCAACCACATTTAACGTAGCGCAGGAACATGCAACGCTCAACAAGACGAGGCAATCAAGAAGAATGAGAAAGACACGTAGTGGGCCGAGCTGCAGTGGTGGACATATATGTAAACGATCGAAGCCGAAGACCTGGAAGAGAGGAAGGCACCAGGACCCTAAGCCTGCCCATGCTGCCAATGCTGGTACGATACAGTGAATGCTGTACTTGTAATCGCATCAATGATGACGCCTGTGCCGAGCGTTCCTCTCAATCGAGCCCCCTTGAGCTGCTTGCCCACCATCTTCAACACGTTGCGCTTCTTGTGCGGTACACGCGAGCGGCGGCCGCAACTGCTTGAGGGAGCCATACAGGGTGCACAGCTGAAGGCCGTTCCATGCCTTTTTTACCACAGGATGTCACGATATTCCGGCTGGTCACTGATATACAGTCCGACGCGTGGAGATCCAACGCCTTGCGTCCCATCACTCATAGTTACATTGACGCCGAAGTGGCTCGCACGCATCAGATCACGAAACGCCCAGTTGAGCGTGTGCTCCAACACCTGTGCACGCGGCCTCGCGGCGTTGACTGCGAAGCACTTGTGGAAGTCGGCCCACACCTGGGGACCATACGCAACCGTGACCCAACCAGGTACACGTAACATGAAGTTTATGATCCTCAGTCTTATAGGATAGGCCGACACGCCCGGGAAGTCGCGAAGGGCACAAATGATTGAGCGAGAAGCTTGTAAAAAGCAGTTAGTACCAACCTTGTCCCATAGTACAGTCAACTTCAACGAGATACAAAGAGACGCGATAAACAACACGCCGAGACACTACAGATTGAAGACCAAACATTACCTCCCGAGCTGGTCACAACTGTCCCATCCGAGTACAGGGCCAGCACCAGCATCAGCGCGGTGGCTCCAAGGACTTAAAAAACATCGGCTCTCTGGGCGTCGTACGCCTTCCCATCGAAGCAGTCACGCAAAACGTCATCGTTCTGCATTAGCAACAGCTGGGGACCGTCCGTCTTATGAAATTGAGGAGTGCATTCGGAGCATACACTCTCAACAAGAGGATTCGCTGCGCCCCTCGAGTCACCTTGCATCGCGTTGTTGTCGCCTGCAGTGCGCTGCTGTCCGTCGTATCGCACGCCCTCTCCGCAGCTACACGTACCTCCACCACGCTCCGACTGTATAGCCAGAGCCGAGGCAAAGGCCTTTAAGATCTCCAGCAATCCAATACAGAAGATGATCGGCTGCGGGCCGAGAACGGTGGGTGCGTCCGCTTCTCTCCACCGCAGCAGCTGTAGAACGCGATTTTTTTTCCTTCTGAACGGCCTCTCTGATGGCTGTCTTGGCTTTAAACGAATCCTCGATGGGCCTCGTGGTTAAACCTGTCCCCGGATGTGTCACCTGCGAGAGCACGTGATTTCAAAGGGCGCGTCCCACCGCTGCTCGCGCCACAACCGAGAATGCGTCCCCGGCGCCGACTCCGACGCAGACTAAGCGCTGCACTGTCCGTGGGAGGCGGACGGCACTTCCCTACGGCACGCTTGCCCATGGCGACAGGGACCCGCGTCTCGCCGCTCCCCCAACCCGTCAACGCCCGCTTCAGCACCGGGGTACTGCTCCATCTGGCAAGACTGCTTTGTGCTTGCAGCCTCACGGGGGCCGCCAGGTGCCTATTTGTGCCCGTATCTCACGCTAAGCTCGCGATGACCGGTCTTCACTCGGTTGTCGCATATAGATCGCAACATCGAAAATGGTGTAAGGGGGGGCTTCATTTCGAATTGCATCATCCCCCCACTCGATCGGCACCTGTGGATTGGGACGTGGTCGCCGTGTCCACATGGTGCGTCTCTCCCCCTGGACTCTCATGCCCTCGCCCTGACCCACCAACCCGGTGTGCGTCGCTGTCCGTCACCGCCTCGCGGTGGCTGGTTCGCAACGGGTGCCCTCACCCGTCACCGCGACCGTGATCGACCGCCGCCGACGGGCACCACCGTGACGGCACAGAAGCAACGCTGCGGCCAGGAGCCAGCCGTTACGGGCGATCTGATCGCAGTTCACCGGCCACTCAGCCGACTCGCGTTACAACGAACGGATCCAATCGTGAAGGTGTATGGCTACCTACAACTCTGAAAAAAAAAGCGTCGCACTACAGGAGCACACAGCCACAAGTCTCTATCAACACACCATAGCCTCGTCGTCACTTTCCGACCCATCCTCGCTCCCGCTGCCTACCTCCAGATCGCTGAACTCAAGGTCTGAGCCCATCTCGTCCGCAGCAGCTGCCGCTGTACGACAGCAGGTTTTTGTGGTGGTTATCTGGGCGTAAGCCCACACCAACGGGGTACCTTATCCTCCTGAAGGAGATGGTGGGGAACCCGAAGTATGAACCCTGGAGTCAGAACCGCCGGAACGTAGAGCTCCACGCGAAGGTGGGGAAGCGTCCGGGACGGGGAACACGAGGGTAACACAAGGTTGATTTTTTGTGAGGGGGAAGCAACGGGCACAGCCCCACGCACAGATATCCCTCTTCGGCCCGCCGGTCCAGGGCCCGCTGTGGGACCCCGGAGTGCGGGCCAACACTCCCTACACTAAACACCTAATCAAAACACTCAGAACCCTTCAACATATCTCTCCACGCAAAACACGCTCAGTGGTGGGATCTCACTAAATCTCGGCCAGATTGGGGCGGAAGTAGCCCGCCCTAGGTAGCTTCCCTTCACTGGCCAGAAGGCCAATTCCAATCGGGCGGGCGTAATCGCTCTACCCGACATTATCTTATCTCCCCCCCATTCATGGGGGGATCCAGCGAGGATGACGTGGCGTGCCCCTCCCGAGGGAGGAGCCACCCCCTCCTGCCCCCGATTGGTCAGGGGCAGAGGTCGCCACGATCCGCCTCCCCCTGAAGGGGGATGCCCCTAGTCCGAGGGGTGCGGTAAACCCCCACAGTTTTGATCTTCTCTGCATGGTCCTCATCGCGCCCCCAAACCTCAGGCGTAAGCCGCTCAAACTCCCGGTTAACGAGCTGCTGCAACCGGGCCAGCGAAAAGGTCGTATTCGCGCGCCACAATGCCGTCTTCACGGTCCCCAGACTATCTCGATGGGATTCAGTTCCGGATGCGCTACCGGAGAGATCAGAATTGTGACGTCGAAGCGCCGCGCTGGATCTTGCACCAGGAATCGCGGGGCAGGGCGGTTTTTGTCAGCTTCCGCTTTCAGTTCAGCTCGTGTGCGGTCAACGCGCCAATCGGTGCCGGCCGAAGCGGCAGGAATCGCGTCGTGCGCCTCAAGCCAATCAGCCAGTTGCGCCTTCCGCAGTTTGGATGACGCAGGCCTCGTATCCTCTGTCAGGACCAGGTGATAAGGCGCCCGGTCCACGACCAAAACATCGCCCTTAATCTTTGGTAGAACTTCTGCTTCCAGCCACCGCAGCCAAACGTTTGAGTTCATCTCCCCGTGGTAGTCCCCTGTCGACTTCTGGCCGACGAATACCAACGAGGCTCCGTCAACCAATCCGGTCCTTCATGAGCCGACGTGAGCAATGATGATTCGCTTGCCTTTCCCCGACGGGACGTTCAGCCGCACCCGCAAGTTCCCGTCGTTCCACGCTCGCGTCGGAGTCATGTTTTTGTTCGCCCACGTCAGTGTAGAAGATCGTCTTTCCGCTGTCTCGATATTCTTGAATCCGCTGCAGGTACTGGTTCCGCTGGGCCACAATAGAAGCCTTCTCCCGAGCGACGTCGTAGTGGTTGGGTCCGCGGCAGAATGTAAGCCCCATATCATCCATGCATCGAAACATTGGGGTGCGGGACCACGGGTAGGTGCCGTCGGACCGCCCTGCGGCGCGCTCGGCCGTCAGATACAACAGAGTTGAGTCCAGCGTGGGCACCGAGCGGTTCTCAAACTGCTTATAACTCGCCTCGCGGACCCTCACACGCT
The DNA here is from genome assembly GCA_009829735.1 of Pyropia yezoensis. NCBI lineage: Eukaryota > Rhodophyta > Bangiophyceae > Bangiales > Bangiaceae > Pyropia > Pyropia yezoensis. Next base: position 26,146,732 of record CM020620.1, read on the forward strand.
CCGCCGCATCACGCGGTGGCTGGTCGCCTGCCTCTCTGGCTCCCCTGCCGGCCGACGCGTAGCTTGATAGCTCTCCGAGCGCACGCGCTTGACAGTCCGCTCATTTACTCCTGTAGCTAAGCTGGTGCGCTGCACAGGGTTATTCAGCGCCCTGGATCGCTCGACGTCTTGCTCACGCTCGAAGAACGCCCGAACGTTCGACACAATCACGGCGCACTTCCTCGTGATAGCGTAATGGAGCGGCCGCGTTTACGCGCGACAGCCTCAGCACCGCTCCCGCGAGGCATGCTGACGAATATAGGCAGCCAGCAGCCTCCCTCGGTCACCCGAGCTCCTTTGCCGCTGCATGGCAAGGCGCCCTGCGCGCGCTAAGGCGGTAGGTGATCCTGCAGAAGAAAAGGCGGGCAAAGAAACGGCAAGGGATCACACAAGTAGCCCCCTCGACGTGGCCCCCGTTCGCTCTTTGACTCATGAAGTTAATTTCGCAACGCACGATTCTGCGCTCGACCCGCCGAGGACTTCCGCCTACGTGTGCTATGAACGCTTCTTCTGCGCTTCTCGTGATCTGAGCGTGCCCGCGACGGCCTGGACGGCCCCCTGCACCTCTTCGTACACGAAATGAGTCGGTGCCACTTCCGAAGGGTCAATACTCACCTCGCCAGAGCGCTCAGAGTACAGCAATAAGTGAAAAAATTAAGGCTGGCAACTCATTGTTGGCACCTCGATGTACGGTCTCGGCATCGTGGAGCCGGGTAGAGTGGCTCAAAAGAAAGCCAGTGAGGAGCTCCATCGTATGGACTGAGAATAGCGTTCAGCAGCAGTCTTGACGAACTTACGCAGCGACAAAGTTGCCCGGTGGCCAGGGGCCTAGCAATACGGAAACGACTTTAGTGTGGCTTTCTCAGCACTGCTGGACCTGCGCGCGCGTGCGGTCGAAGTGCCGCCATCCACCGCGCAGACAATGAGCCATACCGACCAATTATATGTGACTTTTTCTGCGTGTTGGCACGCGAAAGAATGTAACACGGTTACATAGGTGTACGTATAAAATACTGTACGATGTGTCTGTTAAACCTTTTTTTTTATATTTGTGACCGCGGACTGACGCGGGCGCGGCGGCAAGCTGCAGGCAGCGGCGGCTCCAGCCCGCGTCGGTGGCAAACAGGGGCAGCCAGCCGGCCACAGGGGCGGAAAGGGGACGGCAGCCAACGGTGGCGGCGAAGGGGCAGCGGCCTACCGGCGATGGCGGCAGACCGCAACGGCGGCAGGGAGCTGCGATTCCCAGGCGCCTGCGGCGAAGAGCGGCCAGCCGGCAGCGGTGGTAGCGCGCGGCGTCCGCGAAGCGGTTGTCAGGCGGCCGTGGCGGCAGAGCCCCCAAAAGGCGTTGAACTAAATTTGGCAGTGGTGTGGGCGGCTGCCCGCGGGGAAGCGACCACGAGAGGTCATGGCGGTGGCGACGGGGGCAAGCAGCCGCCAGCCGGCGGTGGCCCCGGTGGCAGCGACGCGGGCAACCGGCGAACAGCCAGCGGTGTCGCCGGTGGCGGCGCAGGGCAGGCGGCCAGCCCGTAGCGGCCAGCCGGCAGAGGCGGCGGCAGCGGCGGGGGAGCAGCGGCCAGCCGGGGGTGACCAGCCAGCAGCCGCGGTGGTACGGGCAGGGGAGCGGCGGCCAGCCAGGAGCGACGGATCGTCGGCCTGCCAGTAACGAAGGTGCTCGCGGTCAGCCCGTGGGGACGGGGGCAGACGGGCAGCGGCCAGCTGGCGGCGGCCAGGCAGCAGCCGAGAGGCAGAGGCGGGGGGGGTGGCGTCCAGCCAGCAGCGTCGGCAGCGGCGGGGATAGCCGCGGGGCGGCGGCACCCCCCGGGTGATAAAGCGGGTGCCCGCCCGCCGGCGCGACTGTCGGCTGACGAGCGTGTAGGTGACGGCAGTCAAGCCACCCAACCCCCGGCCCGTGCCGCCGCCCAGGGCGCCCGCAGGCCCACCACCCGAAGGGACGTCGTGCCGAGGTAGCCATACATCGTGCGCAGGGCCCACGAGCGGCCCCCGCCGGCGAGGCACCGCGCCAGCGGCCAGGTTCACCCAAAGGCGTTGGCAACGCCGCCGCCGCCGTCCCGCCCAGCCGCCGTCCCCGCTGACACAATGCCCTCATGTAGGCGTCGAGGGCGTCGGAGGGGGCGGGGACGACGGGCCCGCCGTCCCGCACAGGCGCTCCCGAGGGCGGGGGCGGGAGCGGCCGCCGCCGCCGCCGCCGCCGCCGCCCCAACCATCTCGTCCTCTACCACTACCAGCGCCCAGCGCCCTCACGGTGGCGGCAGCCGCCACCGCTCCCGCCGCCGCCGCCGTCGCTGTCGCCACCATCCCCCCCGCCACCGTCGCGACCAGCAGGCCCACTGGGGCATCCCTTCCCACGTGGATATCCCCCCCCCCTCCCCACCCCCCCCCCCCCACGGCCGCCGCTGTCCCGCGGCCCACCCCCGGCGCGTGGGCGACCCGACAGGCCCCCCCCCCCCCCCCCCGCTCGTCCCCCCCCCTCGACCGCGCCCCCACCCCTCGCCATCCCCACAGACGGCGGCGGCCCCGGCAGGGGGCGACGACAGCCGCGAGCGCGGCGGCTGCGGCCCTTCTTCTTTATGCTGCTGCTGCGGCCGCCGAGGGTGGTCGCTACGTAACTGGCGACACCGTGCCCCTGTCGTACGTGTGAGCTGCGACACTCTTACGCAAGTCCAGATTGACCTGGCTCCTGACGTGTCAAAGACACTCCCACGTGGCGAGCCGTATACCACGTGTCTTCCATTCGTGTATCATTCGTGTAAACGCTCCAAGAGTTCAGGCGAATACGCCGTATTCGCGAAACTAAACCCGAACCGAATCGCACCGCCACCAACCCTGGCTCTTCACCTCCGTTCCCTTGTGGCCCGAGGAAGCCCCGACCCCCCCCTATGTCCCTCACTTTCTTGGAGGTTGTTCGTGACGGCCGCCCCGCTGCCGCCATCTGACGGCGCCTCCCCTCTTCCCTCGCCCTGTTGACCACCCCAGTAGCCGTCACTGGCTCTCAACGATGGGGCGTGTTGGTGGCCAAGGGCGGGCTCGTGCCGCAGTGCCGCCAAGGCGGATGGCCGTGGCGACCACCGGGGGGTTGGCATTCGTTGACGGGGCTGTGGCCTACCGGGCTGCCTCCGCCTCTTGGCCCATCCCGCCGCGGGTGGTGGGGTGTCGTGGTGTGTCCCGGGAGTCACTTTTGCGCCCGAAACCTGCATCGCTGCGGTTGCTGCGCGGCTCGGCATCGCGGGGCCGCCCTTTGAACGCTGCGGTGCGCGTGGTCTCTTGCTCTCTGGGTGGAGCTCAACCACCGCCACGTACGCGCTCGTGGTATGGCTGGGGAATCCGCTCCTCCAAGTACCACTCGAGTTTGTGCCATGTGGCGCAGCGAGTACGGGGAAATGGGAACTGGCAGGAGGCCGACCACCCTCCCGACGACAAGGTCCTGTGCACGCTCTGTCACGACATTGAACGACGGAAGCAGCAAGTGGTGCCCAAGGCGGTGCGCCAGCAGCGCACGCACACGTTTCGTCCCAACACTGTACGTTTTTTTGAGGCGCTCATGCACCGCCTTCCAGCTCTGTTGACACACTTTTTCCTCGTCTCTCATTCTTCCAGTCCCTTCATTGCCGAGGCTCTCAACTGAGCCACAATCTGGCCCATATCTCCCTATTCTTGGTATTCTGATTGTGTGCTCTTGTACCTCGCTGCCATCTCTGACACAGGTCTTCCAGATGCTGCGTCGAGGGAAGATGGCTACGCTCGACCAGCTTTACAAGGGCGTTGCAGCTGTCCCACTGCGCGCGAGTGACAAGAAGCTGCAGTTTATTGCTTCTGCGGCGCACTTCAATGTGCTGACACTGAGCTCGCAGGTTGCCCGCAAACTCATCGTCATCGGTGGGCCACCTGGTGTTGGGAAGACAAGGCTGGGCTATGAGGCGCTGGCAATGGCGATGGACTCGTCGGGGCGCCTGATAAATCATCTGCAAGCTGCCACTGGCTCTCCACTTCTCGTGGTACCCGTCTACCTCGACATGTCCAACGGTCTCAAAGTGGAGAGACCGCTTGATCTGGCCCCTGGGGTCACCACGTCGGAGCGTCTTGGTGCCCGGGTCGCCGCTGCTGTCCTTTCGTTGCCCATGATTGAGGTGCGCCGTCTCAATGGCGGTAACCTGTTGGGTTTGGCCATCAACAACGTGCTTTACGCGATCGTATGCGGCGTCGTCGCGGAGCGTCACGCCAGGCAGATTGCTGCCATCTCTGTGAACGAGGACAGCAACTTGCAGGGGATGCCGATTGTGCTCTTTGCTGTGCACATGGACGAGTACCAGCTCTTCACCAAGGAGCTGGCGGACAATGACGGCTGGAACCAGGAGTCTGCGGTGAACGAGGTCCGGAGCATGCTCTCCCTCATGAAGAACTACGTCCTCAACCGTCGGGCACATCTCCCTGCGCGCCCTACTCTACTCCCCGTGGTATCGGGGACGCCGTACGACGGCGTGTACATCCTGTGGACCAAGATGCTGAATCCCCGGTTTTTGCTACCAGCGGTCCTGGACCCTGAGCAGGCTCTCGGCCTCTTTACGGACTTCCTGACGCAGGAAGAGCCCTTTGTCGGACATGCCCAGCTGATAAGGGGCTCCATGCAGTGTTTGGCAGCCAGGGTGGCCCTGACCGACGTGGACCTGCGACCACGCCTCGTCATGGAACTCGCGCAAGAGCTGCTGCTTCGGACGCCACGTGACCTCAGTGCTCAAGAGGCCCTCAGTGCCGTTGACTGGCCGGCACTCACCACGGCCGTGTCTGGCAGCGTCACCGCGCCCATTTCCGAGCCTGCCGGCCGTCTCTTGACACAGCTGTCGCTGTTCCGGATCCCGATTAATTTTGTTCCCAGCAGCATGGACAAGCTGTCCCCCTTTGAGACGGTTGTGCGGGACTCCGAAGCTGTTGGGCATCTACGGCTGGGTCGCGTCTCCAAGTCCAGCGCGATTGACTCTTACCGCACTGTGCGTCTCCCGTTTGTGCAGCTGCGAAGGTGGGGTCTTCACAAGCTGCTGCCTCAACGTCTGCTGGACCTGCCCGTGCGGCCGTGGACGGCCGATGACTTTGAGGATCTCGTGGCTCATTATCTCTGCGCGCGGGTCGACTTCTTTGCAGCTGCTTTTGGACAACCCGTGCCATTGGCGTTCGTGCTTCCCGGGGCGCTAGGAAGCCCGGCGGCCAGGGGCGTATGTGTGTCGTTGCATGGGTCGCGGAGCGTGTACCGCGAGCAGTTCCAGTGGCTGCACAAGAAGACGGACCAGCCCGTCAAGGCAATGAACATGTCGGCTGTCACCGATGACCTGACATTGCGGGCATCTTTGGCGGTGATCCCCGACCAAGCGGTTCCTGGTGGAGGCGGGAAGCATGACGAAGATTACTTTGCGAACTGGGAGGAGGATGTTGACGGACCTGACGTCGACGACTTCCTGTCTGGCCGCTGGGCCGATGACGTGCTCACGCCCGAGCTGCAGAAGCCTGAAGAACCTGACGAAGGTGCGGTTGGCAAGATCAACATCAAGGTGCCAGAGCAGCACTTCACTGCGTGCGACCTGTCGACCGGCGTGTTTGTGGCTTGTCGCAACAATGCCCTGCTTGATGTGCGCCTGGCCCTTCCTCTCTCAGATCAACACCGGAGCTGCGGAACTACTAACGAGCTACACATCGCCTTGGCCAAGGATGCACAAGCGGCTCAGTATCCAAGTGTGCCACGGCCTGCCACGACGTCTTCGGTGGGGCCGCACTTGCACTTATACTGCCAGGTTAAGCAGACGCAGGCCGAGGTCGATGCGACCCAAGATGTCATTTCCACGTGGTACACGGAGGCCCGCGCTGCCACCGCCAAGTGGCGCACGGACGGCGACCGCACCATGTTTGTCTTCTTCACTAACCGCGACTTGCGTCTCCCGCCCGAGTCGTTCTTCACAGAGCGTAAGCATTTGCTCATTGTGTCGCGGGGCCAACTTGGCCAGGCTCTCAGCCCTGCCTTCGCCCGACGAGCGATGGTCAGTGAACGTTGATGTTGAGGGGTGGGGACGACAGCGGGGTTGGCGTCGCTGCTGCTCCCCAGGCTGGTCGAGGGGCATTAGCGGGCTGCGAGATGCCGTCCCGCAAGGCGCGGGCGGGCAAGGGGAAGCCCAGCCTCTGGCGGCGGCAGCGGCGGCAGCGACGGCGGGGCAGTGCCGGTGGTGATTGCGTCACCGGTGGCAGTCGCCGCCGCCAGGCTGGGCCTCGTCGCCGTCCCCGTGCCCGCGGCGGCTGGCGGCGGGTTGTTGTTCTTTCCTCAATCGGGAGGGCCCCAAACCCCTACGCCTGCCCCGGGGGTCGTCCCCGGCGGTGTGCTGCCGTCCGCCCTGGTGGGGGCAGTGAGGGACGTGCTCCGTGCCGGCACCGTCGAAACCGTAGAGCGGCTTTTCCCCCTGCCCCCCGGCTGGGGGCTTCCCCGGCGCACGCCCCGTCACCCGCTGGGCGACGCTGGTGGCGGTCGGCCGTCTGGCGCTGGCGGCGCTGGTCAGTCCCGTCCCGCCGGTGAGAGGGGAAAGGGGTCGACGCGGAAGGGGAGCCCCACCCACCGCCGCCAGCAGAGGTGTCCGCACCCCCCGCGGGGTCCCGCCGCCGGCGTCGGTGCCGGCGCCGCCAGTGCCGCCACTCCCGTTGACGCTGCCACCCCCGCCACCCCCGCCACCCCCGCCGTCTCTGCCGCCGCCGCCGCCACCGCCGCCATTGCCGCCCTCCCCCCCCCTCCCTCCCCCGTCGCCCCCGCCGGCGGTGCCCCCACCAGCTGTGGCGGTCGCGTCGTCACCCCCCCCCGCGCCCCCACGCAAGCGCCCGCGGCTGCCCCCGTCGTATGGGTGCCCCGCTGGGGGCGGCGGCGGCGGCGGCGGCGACGGCGGCGGCGGCGGCGGCGACGGCCTGCCGTGAGGGACCGCCGACGGCACTGGGGAGGGGGACGGGGAGGGTGGGGGGGGGCCGCAGCTGCCGCGCCCGCGGCAGTCGTCGCCCCCTGCGGGGGCCGCCGCCGTCTGTGGGGATGGCGAGGGGTGGGGGCGCGGTCAAGGGGGGGGGACGAGCGGGTGGGGGGGGGGGGGGTCCTGTCGGGTCGCCCACGCGCCGGGGGTGGGCCGCGGGACAGCGGCGGCCGTGGGGGGGGGGGGGGTGGGGAGGGGGGGGGGATATCCACGTGGGAAGGGATGCCCCAGTGGGCCTGCTGGTCGCGACGGTGGCGGGGGGGATGGTGGCGACAGCGACGGCGGCGGCGGCGGGAGCGGTGGCGGCTGCCGCCGTGATGGTTTCGAGTGGTATTGGGCAGGGGGAGGTAATATTCATGCTTCCTTCCCCCTGACATTCAGCGACGGATGGGCAGAGATAGGTTCAGCGGGTGTGAGGTGGGAGATTGCGGCAGTGGCTTCCCCCCCACTGGAGGGGAAGTGTCAGCGCGTCTTCCTGTTGGAGAGACAGTCTGTTGAGAGACATGAAGACAGTACAGTCAGCACTCTTCTTTTTCTCGGGAGATAAAAAAAGAAAAGCAGCATCACGGCTAGGCAAGGGTAGGTCGATGAGGTGCGCGGAGAGGGCTTGCGGACGTTGCGCCTTCCTGGAGGGAGTAGAGAAGCGTCAGCGCGTGTCTCTTATTAACAAAAAAAGGTCTTACGAACCCTTGTCTCTTGGAGACAAAAAAAAAAGCCACCGCGGTCTGGACGAGGCCAACAGCACTCTGGGGCGAGAGGACACTGCGTCGTGGAGGGGGTGGAGCTGCTCCACATGGAGGGGCCTGCTTTCTGGGGGGAAAGGGCAGCAGCGCCGAGAGGAAAACGGGGGGCGGGTGGGGCGAACATCGGCCGCGGGGGAGCAGGAGGGGACTCTCGCCCTCCGCCACGGCTTACGTACTCTGGGGGGATGGGGGGGGGGGGGGGGGGGAGGGGAGGGACGAAGGTGGACGCGGTCGACCGCGGGAGGAGGCGTCGAGGGCAGAGTTGCCCGCACGGAGGTCCTACGTCCCGTCTGCCGAGTATGACCGGTGGCGCGGGCGAGACCCCGCACGCCGCGATGGACTTAGAGGGGGTTGCCCTGGAGCGGCCTTGGAAGCACATATCCAGGATACACCGCCCCCACCCCCCCGAACGCCCCGCCACTCCACCCTCCATTCACGGGCCAATCAATTTTCAGCGCAGCTCCGACGCATCGGAAAGTATCGGTCCTTCAATCCGACAGCGTCCGCTTTTGTATGTAACTAAACTTTAGGCCCCACTGCGCCGGTCGGTGCACCCCGACGTGAGATTTCTCGGAATGAGGACTGAAGTGGCATGCGAAATGCAGCAACCTAGTGCTCTTCGCTTTCAGCGCCTTAATGTACTAAGCGGAACTGCGAAAGCCCTTCAAGTACGGCAGGAAACACAAGGTAACCCTGACTCGGTCGTCCCGAAAGTTCTTCCTGAGGGGAAAGATACCGCATTAGGGGATTAGGGGCAGCTTATTAGGGGATCGAGGACGCCTAATCTTCCCACTGCATCAAGCCCTGGAGGCGGGTCTCGCCAAGTACGGCGCCGGAAGGCCTATCCGGCTCCTCCCGGAAAAGGTTTTCCAACCTTTCCCCTGGGAGAGGAACTGAGTTGCCGGTTCCGGGCGTGTGTGCTCCTGCCTCAGCAGTAACCTGGTTCCTTTCTCCCGGAAAAGGTACCCCGGGTAAGGTCGCTGAGGGGGGGGTCAGATGGATGCGGATATCGTCAATCGGACAGCCTCCAGGGCCTGCGATCTAAGGGGGGGCCTGGCCCCTTTGTCCAGACGGCGACGCCGGCGCCGCAGCGCGTTCGTGTGGCGATTGCCTGGTTTCCATGGCGACCCACGGGAGTTGCACCCCGCGAGGGGGGGACGTGGGGCTCCCGTTGGGACTTTGCAGCCAGTCCTCCTTACTGCCCGGTCCCCCACGCCTGCGAATCCCTCGCCGACGGCCGCGTTCCCCCCCCCCCCCCCCCCCCCCCCCCCCCCCCACCGACGCGGCGCGGCCGTCGAGGGCGAGGTGCGCAGACGCGCTCGCCGCCGCTGCGTCTGCCCCCGCGTGCAGCGCGGGGGAAGCCACCCCGCCGCAGCCGGGAAAGGCGGGGGACCCGCCGTCGTCAGTGGGCGGGGGGGGGGCGGGTCAGCGACGTTGGTGTGGCCGTCGCGGCCGCTCCGCGGCTGCCGGGGGGGGGGTGGAGGGGGGCGCGTCCATGGCGGTGCGCACCCCCTTCCCTCCCGCCCCCCCCTCCCACCCCCTGCGCCCCCCGCGCTGCCCGCCTCCTCACCCCGGGGCCACAGTAACCGCAGGAGGGCAGCGGCACAAGCGGGGGCGCCGGAATAGCGGGGTCACCCTAGACAGCGACACCGGCGGTGGCGGCTGTGGCCACAGCCCCGGTGCTGCCGGCAGCCTCGGTGGCGCCGGCGGGCCGCCGCCGCAATAGCGTTGGCGTTGGCGGTGGTTGTGGGCGCTGCGGCGGTGGTGGTGGCGGTAGCGGTTCGGAGGGGGGGGTTGCGTCGATGTCGGCAGGCTCAGGCGACACCCCCCCGCTCTCTGCTCCCCTCCACCCCCCCCCCCCCCCCCCCCGACGCGCTCCACCAGGCGTCGGGTAGCACGCCGCGGCGGGGCGCGCCCTCCCAGCACCGGGCCGTCACGTCAACGCGCTCTTCCACCCCCACCCCCACCCCCTATCCCCCCCCCCCGCACGAATCCATGCCACCCATTTTCATTTTCCAAGACGTGTGCTGTTCACATCCGTCGCCCATTCGCAATGAGAGTGGTGGCAGCGCGAGCGTCAATCGCGAGACTCGTAGAACCGCCTGCGGCGGTGGCGGGAGTGGCCCAGCAGCCGCCGCTTTGGCCGACGCAGCCGTCCGCCCAGGGCGGTGGGGGGGACGCCGGGCCGCCGCCCGCGACGCCGCCCGCGACGCCGCCCGCCCAGCCGCCGTCTGCGGCGGCCGCGGTCGCGGCGTACACGCGCGCCGCCGCCGCAGCCGCCGCCGCCGCCGCCGCCGCCGCCGCCTCCGACCGGGAGTCGCCGGCGGTGGCAGCGCGGGAAGAGGGGCAAGCGGGACCGGCGCGGCCGCCGCGCGGCCTCCCCCCGCCACGCCGTGCCGGGTCGCGTCGGTAGTGGCGGCTGCGGCTGCGGCTGCGGCTGCGGCTGCGGCTGCGGTGGCGGTGGCGGTGGCCGTGGCGGTGGCGGTGGCGGTGGCGGTGGCGGTGGCTGCTGCACCACCGGCCCGCCCGTCACCCGCCGCCCACTGCGGCGGCCGCCGCGCCGCCTGCTGTGTGAGACAAACACGGGCGTGGCCGCTTCCACGCTCGCCTGGGCGTCGGGTGGGGGCGCACACTAAACGGTCTATCTGTCGCTTCCCCTGCGGCTATCCCGCGGGCCCTCTACATGTCCTGTACACTCGGCCATGATCGGCACTTGGGTCCGCCCGCGACCGTCTAGTTCTGCCAGTTGCCCTACCACGCGTCTCCCAGTGCGGCCACACTGCCCCCCGCCAGTACAGCGCGGCCACCCGGTCCCTCTCCTGTATCTCTCGCCTCTGCTGTCCCTCTCGCCTGTCCTGTCTCGCTCACCACTTTGTCCTCTCAGTATCAGGCCCCCATCGGATGGCGGGTCCGTGGCCGCGGTACTCATCAGTACCGCCGCTCGCCCGTACCCATCCGGCCAGACAGGAAAGTCCTTCTACCGGTCATGCACCTGCATGCCAGCGGTGAGCGGAAAGGGCCCCGCCGCCGTCGCCGGAACAGCGGCCGCCCGGGGTGGCCGCCGCGGACCCCCCTCCGGCGAGGCGGCACGGCACAACCACCGCGCGCGGTTCATGCCAGACAAGGTGGGCGAGTGGAGTAGGACCGCCCCCGCGCCGCCGCCGCAGGCGGTGGCCGCCTTCTCCCCGCGGGCGGCCGTCGGTGGGGATGCCGCACTGGGCGCCGCGGCCACGACGGGCAGGGGCAGAGAAGGGTGGGAGGGGGTGGGGGGGAGACCCTGACCACGGTGGCTGACCGCAGAGGCGGATGCGCCAACGTGCAGTCGTTCGACTGCCGTGCCTGTGTTACCGAGCACAGCGGGCTGTCCACCAGTTGCGCGTAGTTGGCGTCCGCACAGTTCTCCTGGACAAGAAGGACAAATGAAAAATGACCCACCCCCCCCCTCTGCGCACCAATCAGCACAGGGGGACAGGGACCAAACTCCCAGCCCACGGAAAAGCCCCGCCGACTTCCGCCATACCGCCCCCCCGCCCCCACCCCCTCCCCACTGCATCCACCCCTCCCGCCCCCGCACCGACTCCCCCCCCACCTACTTGAGCGTCACCACCGTCACGCCCCTCCCCCCCTCCGAGCTCTCGCAGCGAGCGGCGGTCGCCGCGGTCGCCGCCGCCGCGGCCGGGCGGCGGCCACGGCGGCTCGCCGCGGCAGCCGCGGCGACCTTTTCGCCACCGCCCCCCCCCCCGCCCCCCTTGGACGATGATGACGACGGGCCGCCTCCGCGCCGTCCCCCCCCCCCCCTCGTCCCCTCTGTGGCAAAAACCACTTGCACACACGACACCCAAGTTGGGGCGGTGTACAAGGGCTGCCTCCCGTGTCGGGGGAACCGGAAGAAGTGCAAGTCGCACACACTCTGTCCCTGTTGTGGGGCAAACCCCCCACTGACAAACAAGAGGATGGTGTGTGGTCCAACAGTTTCTTCGTCGGGACGGGGACGCAGGGCCAAGCCCCGCTGTCCCCCCCCTTATCCCCCCAGGGTCCCCTCAGATTCTCGCCACTCAGAATCTCCCACCCCAGCACCTGCCCACCGGGCCACACGAAAAGTCAAGACGATAAATGCAGAAAACCCTCAAATCCAAGTTGGATTTACTACTAAGCTAACTATCCCAAACTTAGGAAATATGGACCCAAATGCAGGGGGAGGAACGGATCAGGCTAGTGGCCTGCCGCCCCTTGCATGGCACGTGTTGCCCCCCTACCTGGGGGTCAAAACTGCCACACTCCCCTCTCCTCAGTTCCGACCGACCCGGTCGGCCCTGTGAGGGGGTGCGTAAACGCACGTCTCGGCGTTGGGGGCGCGACTTGCTGTCCCCCCTCTTGAGTACGTAACGCGGATGTGGAGGCGGTCACGTTGACCGCCCCTCTCCTCAAGCTTGCCCACTCGGCAGCTTGCTCTCCTCGGTTCACACTTCACCATCACCACCACCTCCCCTTCACCTTCCACGGGGCCGCCCCACGCTGGGGAGGCCACCCGTCTACCCAAGATCCGAGTCCCCCTCAACTCGAGGCGGGTCTCGTGCCGCCGTAGCCAGGGCGTCTCTCCCCAACTTGGGGAGAGCCATGGCGACCCCGGGAGTGGAGACCGACTCTCTCGACGAACGTATGGAGGACACCTCCTACGGTGCAGCGCCCGCCGGGACTTTCGGCGGGGGCTCCGCGATCGCTCCGGGGGATGGGACTCCCGCGTCACCCGGCTTTGGGTTGACGGCGGGATCTCCCCCGGAGGCGGGACAAGTTGTCCCGCTTGAGGCCTTGGGGCGGTGGTTTTACCCCGCTTGGCCTCTATATGAGGAGGGGTTGACTGTTCTTCGCTGTGGCCGACTTGGCGCAGCGATGGGTCGGGTATGGGACCGCCTACAGGAGAAGTATCCCCGTAGGGTCGGGTTCCCTGCCGGCTTCAGGACGGACCAGTTTGCCTTCGTGGACGACGAGGAGGTCGAAGACGTACAGCGTGCCAAGGCCATTGTGGACCGCGGGGGAACTATCCCGGGTCCCGGCGACTTGCCGACCTTTACGTGGGCCGCTGTGGCAACTCGCCCCCCGTACCTCCACTAGGCCGATCCGCACACTCATCACTTTGATGTGCGGATGGAGAAGGACTTCCGGCGAGGTCCCTACTTGGTGACCTCGGCTCAACTTGAGTTTCCTCACCAGTCTGCTGCCAGTACGGAGCAGTACTATCCGAAGAAGCCCGAGTGGTGGCCCCAAGTAGAGGTCCCCTACGGGTTCCCGGCGTTGCTGCCACCGCTGCTTGACCACTTCGGCTCCGTCATGTTTACGGCTGGCCCTGATCACCTGGTGTGGGCCATGTTGGCCACCCAGTGGCTCTTCGAGGTCATGTCGACCTGGGTGTCTTGTGTTCAGCGGCGGGGGATGCTCTGGCATCTCCCCCTCCGGCTTATCCAAGGTTTGGAACAGCTCACCCCTCAGCTAGTTGCTGAGGGGTGCTCATCAGGACAACTCACTCTACTTGAGGAGATGCTCCGCCTCCACAAGTTTATCGAGTGGGAGAGCATTGAGCACAAGTTGCGCCGCCCAACTCGGGGGCCCAAGGACGATGGCGCACTTCGCCAGTTCGTGTGGGTCGCTTGTGAACTTCACGACGGCCGTGTGGTCCTACGAGAGGGGTTGGGCATCGGGGACTACCCGTATGCCCCGGGAGTGGATCGCCACACTGCGCCACCCCCGGACAAGCCCATAGTTATGGCCGTGCACTCATATGATGACCATATGACTCAACCAACTGCGGGGGCCCCAAGTCGGGGTCGCAGTTACACCCGGGTCCCGCCACCTCGGCGTGCCCCTCCGCTTTCTCCTGTCCCCTACCAGCCGCACGGGGACATCCCGATTAGCGTGGCCATTGAGTCGTCTACCCCGGTGTCCCCCAACTTGGGGGCCACCCTCCTGACGGTATACCCCAAGTTGGTGTTACCGCCCACGCCTCTACCCTCAGAGATGATGATCACCACGTTGGTGCGCACCATTTCCTGGTTGGCCGCGTCGACCGCAACCCTTCGAAGTTCCGAGACTCCTCAACTTGAGGAGCGCGTTCGTACTGCAATGGCGACCGCGAGTTCCGAGTCGATGGCGGAGTTTATGACGGCCGAGTTGGCTCGCATTGGGGCTATTATGCCCCGGCCAGCCCCACTTGGGCGTGGCAAACGTCGCGCGAGCCGGGCATACTTGCCTCCTCGCCGTCGTCGCCGACACTCGCGGCGCTCTCCCTCCGTGTCGGAAGACGAGTTGTCTTACTCCGTCTCGGAGTCCTCGACTCCGTCAGAGTCGGAGTCGGTCCGGCGTCTGCGTCGCCAACTTGCGCGCAAGACCAAGCAGAAGGGCTGCCGCGGTCGTCGCCACTTGCGCGACCGTGAGGGGCGCGGCGGTTCCGACTTGGAGCCGCCGGCCCCGCCGACTGGTGGGGAGCTTTATCGCCGTGGGTCTCGCCGCTCGCCTCCTCGTGAGGGCGAGGGCCGTGGGGCTGGAGAGTCTAGCATGCATGCCTAGTTGGCAGCGGCCCTTGTTGTGAGAGTGTGAGGGTTAGGGCTGTAGTTAAAAGCCACTGCGTACCACTTCGACTTGAAGCACTCTCTTGGCACTGTTACTCGGCCTTCCCTCACGTTGAGGGAGGGCTGCTAGGTTCTATCCCATTCCGGGCACAGTATGCCTGGACCTTCTCAGCGGGAAGGTCCTCCACGTACTCCCACGTATCATCCTTGGCTTTGTAGCCAAACCAACGCACCCTCAACATGAGGCGGTCAGTGTCCTCATCCCAGCCGTGGTCGATGAACTTATCGAACACGTACTCCTGCGGGCCCTGCTTGGCCGCAGGCAGCGAGGGGAGGCGCCACGCTTCCAACGCACGCGCCCAAGCTGGGTCGCCTGCAGGCGGTGGTGCAACTTTGACCACGTCCTGTCCGTTCACTGTGCGGACCCCATCGTCACTTTCGATGGTGAAGCGCCGCCCATCAGTACGAAGGACCTGGTACGGCCCCTTCGTCTGGAATACCAACTTACCCCCAGTTGGGGTGTGTGAGTGTACTAGCACCCAGTCACCCTGCTCGAGGACATGCTTAGCATTGCGCACCTTTTTGTCAAAGGTACGCTTGTAGCGCTTTTGTGCTTTGTCCAGCTCAGCCCTGACTTTAGGGATGAGGTTTTCAAGCCTAGCAGCGAACTCCGCCTTACTCTCAGTAGGAGTAGGCGTACTGCCACCATCCTCCCTAGTTGGGAGCGGCCGCCGCACGGCAATAGACCGCACGCGACGGGGGGTCAGAAAAGCGAGGGGTACTTCCCCGGTAGATGAGTGAACCTGCGAATTGTAGGCAGTGGTAAGAATAGAAATGTATTGGTCCCACGTTTTCACATGCTCACTGACATAGTGGCGCAGCTGCCGAACAATAGTTTTGTTGAAGCGCTCCACCTGCCCGTTAGTTTGTGGGTGGTAGGGGGTAGCATAGTTTGCCTTAACCCCCAACATATCCAGCACTCCCTGAAACAGTACAGACGCACATTGCGGTCCATTGTCCGATAGTGTACTATCCGGAATGCCATACGCGGCAACCCAGTGATCTAGGAAGGCTGACACGACCGACATGGCCGTGATCTCTGCCAGTGGGATCGCTCGCGTAAGTTTCGTGAAGCGGTCACAGATGACCAGGAGGTACTGGTTGCCCTCCTCGGTCACTGGCAGTGGCCCAAGGATGTCCATTGCCAACGCGGCAAAGGGCGCCTTGGCCGGGAACAATTGCATAGCCGTAGTAGGCCACCGTTCCATCAGACGGTTCTCTGCACAACTTGTGCAGGCAGCCACCCAACTGTAGATGTCCACCACCATGGACGGCCAGTAGTACCTGGTCCTCAGGGTCTGGTACAGTTTACAAGACCCCAGGTGTCCACCCGCGGGAGCGTTGTGCTCCCTCTCAAGAATACTGTCCTTCAGGGATGCGGGGACGACAAGTTGCTCGGTCCCCTGGAATACCCCCCTCCTCATGAGGAGGCCATCGTCTCCCAGAAAGAACCGCGTCACCGCCACTGTATCTAGTGTATCCCTCTGCGACTTGCAGAAGGGATCCTCGGCCTGGGCCTTCACCACCTCGTCCAGGGACAGGGTCAAGTACTTCTTGTTCCCTGGCGCCTCGGGGTTCAACACCTGACCCGAGCGCGTGACTACCCCCACGATGGGGATGTCCTCATCGACTGGGTTAGTGTCCAGCCCCTCGGTAGGTACCCGAGAAAGGCCGTCGGCAAGGGCATGTTGCCTGCCAGGTCGGTACTCAATATCAAAGTTGAAGGGTGCCAGTCGCACCCTCCACCGATTGAGACGAGTGCTCGTACAATCCGTCTTGAAGATGAGCTGCAACGCGCGATGGTCACAGCGGATGAGGAACTTCTCACCCTCCAGGTAGTGACGAAGTGACGTCACCGCCCACACCACTGCGAGTCCTTCCAACTCGGTGACTCCGTAGTTCATCCCAGCCGAGTTTAGCCCCTTGCTGAAGTATCCCACCGGCAAGTACTCCTTGTCCGGCTGCTGCTGAAGCAACACACAACCAAGTTGGTCGTAGCTAGCATCCACATCCAGGATGTAGTGACCTCCCAACCTGGGAATAGCCAGGATAGGGGGCTTCAGCAGAAGGTCCCGAAGAGTCTCAAAGGATTCCTGCTCCACCCGACTTGGGGGAGGCAGGTTCTTCGGTAGCGTTGAGCTCACTAACTCATTCAACGGCTTCGCCACCTTGGCGAAGCCCTTGGTGAAACGTCGGTACACGTTACACATCCCGAGGAAGCTCCTCATCTGGGTCTGGGTCCGGGGGTACTGAGCCTTACGGATGGCCCTCAAGTTCTTCTCGTTGACACTGAGACGCCCCGGACGGACAACATGTCCCGAGTATTCCACCTCTTGAGTGAAGAGGTGGCACTTACTCGCCTTCAGTGACACACCGGCGTCAGCAAGTAGCTTGAACACCTGGCCAAGATGGCCAATGTGCTCCTCCGGACTTCGGGAGAACACAATGATATCGTCTAGGTACACGAGACAGATCTGCCACCGTACTCCGGCCAGAATCATGTCCATAGCGCGCTGGAAAGTTGCCGGCGCATTACACAGACCAAACGGTAGACGCTTGCACTGGTAGGTACCACAGTGACAGGTAAAGGTAGTTTTATGCCTGTCCTCCGGGGCAATGGGAATTTGCCAGTACCCCGCGTTACAGTCCAGGGTAGAGAACACGTTTGCCTCCCCCAGAGAGTCCAGACAGTCGTCCATCCTACGTAGGGGATAACTGTCCTTTACCGTGCTCTCGTTGAGCTTACGGTAGTCGATACAGAACCGGGGGGTCCCATCAACTTTGGGGACGATAACCACCGGACTCGCCCACTCGGCGTTACTGGCCTCGATCACATCGAGGGCCTCCATGCGAGCAACTTGCTCTTTAACGAGGGCCCTTTAACGGGGTCCTCCCCTATACGGTTGTTGGCGTATAGGGGGTGCACCGGGCTTCAATTCGATCCGGTGTTGGGTAGCTCTCATGAGTCCCAATTGACCATCCCACAACTTGTGATATTGGTCCAAGAGGCGTTCAACTTGAACCCTCAACCTGGGTGGAACACCCTCCATGTTCACATGGGGCCGAGGAGAGGCGGCCGACTTGGCTTGATGCTTCTCCTTTCCGGACTTCGGGTCGCTACTTGCGCCCGCGTTGAGGGTGACCGCTACTACCGGTCCCTCGTGTTGGTCGATATAGCCGAACTTGGCTCCCGACTTGAAGTACTTGGGCGACGAGCTCAGGCTCATCACCTGGATCCTCCACGGGACTCCGGTTTTGGAGTCCATCGTCCCAAGGGCAACATGCACTTGGTGCTTGCGAGCAAGACGGGGGTAAGGGTGCACCAACCCGTTCCCCGTATAATCAGTTACAACATCAACGTGCGCCACCGAGTTGGGGGGCAACGTGACTTTACGGGCTAAACGCAGGGTAGCAGTAAACCCTTCCCTCACAGAGCAAACAGGCTTCGACTGTGAGACTGCCACAGGAGCCACAGACTTTCCCTTACCAAGGATGGGGATAGTCTCCCCATTCATAAACTTGACCCAGTACTCCGGGCCAGAAATCAAAGGCACTTGTGTTACGTCATAAGGGGTACCCAGAAGCAGGGGTACCGATATATTCTCAACTACACCATAGGTCACGTCGACCTCATGGGTCCCCAACCTAGTTGGTAGGGTCACGGCACCAACGATGGGAAGTACCCCGCCATTGATATCGATCAGATGGTCAGCTTTAGACTTCCAGCGTTGGAGCTTCATCTCCTTTGGTAATAGCGACTTGCGTATCAAGGAGGCTCCTGACCCGGTATCAAGTACGATACGGGCACAACAGGCGCGGCCGGGGGCAAGTTGCACCCGTCCAGCCACCTGGAAGTTCTCACCCGTCAGCACCACGATGACCCGACGTGGGTTTACGTTCTTGGGGAGTCCTACTTGAGGTGGGCGGACTCCCTTAGGTCGCCGCAGTATCCGGCACGGTTGATTCGTCCTCTTGACCCACTTGGCCGAGGCTGCCGTTGTGAGCTTCGGACGACCAGCTCGAACGGTCATTCGTTTCCCGCCGACTTGGCGTCCGAATCTGAGGACGAATGGGAAGACGACGAGTCCGAGGACGACGTGTCCGCCCCCTTCGCCGAGGGTGTGGCGACCGCCACCACCGGTCAAGACCTACCCTCGCGGCGTGAACGTACTTCGTTCGTAGCCGACTTCTTACTCGCATTCCTAACAAGTTGTTGGATGCGTTTGTCTCAACTTGGGGCAATCATATGCCCAGTGTCCATCGGAGTTGCAGTTCCAACACCGATTGTCAGTTCCCGGAGGGGTCTTCCTAACTGGGGAAGACGAAGAGATACCCTGGGAAGTTCCCACGGCAGCTACCACCCTCTCCTTGCGGATACGGCGTGCCTCTCTCAACTCTCTGGCCTGGCGCGCCTCTTTCCGTTCCTTGGCCAACTCTGCCTGACGCTCCTGGCGTTGTTCCTCCCGCAACTTGCGGTAGGCCTCGCCTCTGCGGTAGGCGAACCTAGCCAACTCGGCCAGGGTCGCCCGGGCAGTGTTATGCTCCCGGGTCTCCATCCGGACTGACCAATGGAGTCCCTCCACAAACCGACTCTTCACCACAGCTTGTGGATGAAGAAACCCACAAAGGTTGTTAAGCTTACGGACTCGCTCCGCAAAGGAGAGCTCGTCCTCCGCCTCTTCCTGATGGGCTTGCGTAAACTCCTCGACTTGAGAAGCCAGCGCCGCTTCATCAACCATGGCTCTCAACAACCAGTTGACGAGCTCCAAATAGGACGTCACCTCACCAGCGCCTCCACTTGAGGAGCTGGGCATGACGGACATAAGTTCTGTCCGCAGGTCTCCCTTCGTAAACTCCTGTAGCATGTAGAAAGCCATGCCTTCACTTATGGCATTGTCGTCACAGGCTTTTGTGAAACGACGTAGGAACTCAAAGACACGGAGGGGGGGAGTTCCATCCCACTCCGCTTTGTGCCCAAAAGAGTGAAGTGCATTCTTCTTGGCACGGCCCATGGCTCGGTCCTGGTCAGGACCATACGCCACCGACTTGTTGTGGAGGGCGTAGGTCTCACAGTCAAAGATCCTCTGGTAGACCGGGTTGGCTACCTGGATCTTGGGCGGCACCTCACGTTGAGGGAACAGCTGCTGTGGCACTGGGGTAAGTTCACCCTCAGTGCCTGTAGTCCGGCGCGGCGCGCTTGGTGTAGCCGCCGGCGTTTCCAGGGGGAACTCCCCCATGAAGGGCGTACGCCCCACCGAGTATGGTGTGGCTCCCTCGTTGGGAGTCACAGGTGTCGCCCCCTGTTCGGGGCGACCAGAGGTAGGCGTGAGGAGGGATTCCCCCGGCGCCTGCGGGCTCGAAAGCCCCGATCCGGTCTGGACATTAAGGCCATCTGGCAAACTCGCCACAATCTGATTCAGAATTGTATTCGTCATCGTGACCACCAGGTCCGGCAAAGTCTGCCGCAACACATTGGTCGCCTCCCGACGGACAGTTTCCGCGAGGAGTGGATTGACGACTCCAGTTGAGTCTCGGTCCGCCTCCGGGAGTCCACCTGAGGGGTAACCACGTTCCTCAGGGGTCTCAACCGGGGGCATGGGCGCGAGCCCATCGCCGACCAACGGAGGTCCGCCGTCCTCCGAGAGCCTAGTTGGCGACGGCTCCAAGCCAAAGTTGGCTCCAACCCGAGTGGAACCCGCGGGGACAGTCCTCACCCCTTGGGACGTTCCCGTTGAGTGTACCACACGGTGGCCAGACTTCGGCCCACCCACATCAGAAGTGTCACCGGAGTGAACTCCCGACTGAGTCGGGGTGGCCTGTTGCCCGCCCGCACTTCCAGTCCTGCTGGCTTGAGGGACCTCTAGTCCCTCTGCGACCCCAGGTCAACCCACCTGTGTCTCCCCAGTATTCAAAGGCACTGAAGTACGTGCGTCACCCGTGTACTCCCCGGACGACGGGGGGTCCGAACTAGCCATGCTGGCTGAGGATCCGTATGACACGGTCCAAGTCCACCGTTCCTCTGAGACAGAGGGCCCCCTACACCCGGGTGCACCCGGAGGTAAAGTTTACCTCTGTCCCCTGCTGCTCCACCAAATGTGGCAAAAACCACTTGCACACACGACGCCCAAGTTGGGGCGGTGTCCTAGGGCTGCCTCCCGTGTCGGGGGAACCGGAAGAAGTGCAAGTCGCACACACTCTGTCCCTGTTGTGGGGCAAACCCCCCACTGACAAACAAGAGGATGGTGTGTGGTCCAACAGTTTCTTCGTCGGGACGGGGACGCAGGGCCAAGCCCCGCTGTCCCCCCCCTTATCCCCCCAGGGTCCCCTCAGATTCTCGCCACTCAGAATCTCCCACCCCAGCACCTGCCCACCGGGCCACACGAAAAGTCAAGACGATAAATGCAGAAAACCCTCAAATCCAAGTTGGATTTACTACTAAGCTAACTATCCCAAACTTAGGAAATATGGACCCAAATGCAGGGGGAGGAACGGATCAGGCTAGTGGCCTGCCGCCCCTTGCATGGCACGTGTTGCCCCCCTACCTGGGGGTCAATTCTACCACACCCTCCATTCCCCCACCCCCCCTCCCCCGATGACGACTCAGCGGCAGCAGCAGCAGCGGCAGCTGCGGCAGCAGCAGTGGCGGCCGCCGCGGCAGATGGCTGGCGTGGGCGGTATGGCGTGGGGCTCGGTCGGCCGCGTTATGGCCGGCCAGAGAGTGTCAGTGGGTCTGCAAGCTGGGGGCGGCTCGCAAGCTGTGCTTTTTGCGAGGGTCGGGGGAGGCGGGGAGCTGAGGCGGCGCGAACACGGAAGCGGTGGACGCCGCCAGCGGCGTGGGTTGTGCGCGCGCGGTGGCTTGCCAATGCGTCCGGTTGGGTCCGAGTTTTGTTGCCGCCAGGGATACTGTACTTGGGGCAGCGGTGTGCGCGCGGGCGCGCATGGGGGGGCAGGTCGGATGGCGGGGCGGCCGCGCGGTTGGCTTCGGCGGCGCCCAAGCACGTGGTGGTACGGGGGCAGGCTGCGAGGCTGGCGCGAGGGTTGGAGGAGGGTGGGTGTCGAGGCGCGGGGGCCGGCCTGGGGGTGGCAGGTTGCAGTGATTCGGACGGCATGCACGGGCGAGAGTGGGCGACGGAGTGTCTGATTTCTGCCCTTTCGGTGCGCTGCTTGGAACGAGGAACCCGGGGGAGGCGGCCGCACCGGCCTCGGCCATGGCAGCTACCCACGGGCGGAAACTCATTTGCGGCCCAGTCTGGACACACACACTCCAGGGGGGACCCCCCCCAGGAAGGGGGTCATGGGGGGTGGGTCCCATCCGACGATCGATCGGATCAGCTGTAAGCCTCAGCCAAGGCGAGTAGAAGGGCGAGACCAATTTGAGTGGGCTCGAACCCCCGTCCGCCGCAAGTCGCACGAGTGCGCCAGACACGAACTACCACTGCGCCACGAGCGGCAGTAATGCAAGATGGCAAAATCTTCCCTGTTTATCGGACGCCTGCGACCAGGCCTTCTTGCTACACCTGAAGTCTTGCTCCCCAAGCCTCTGGCCCATCACAAGCCCCTCGACACCTCTTTTCTGCCCACTTGCTGGCCATCCGCCTCCTCTTCTGTCGCAAACCTTCACCCGGCCGCCATACCGCTCGTGTCTGACCTCCCCCGGCCAGACTTCCGCCGTCCCACCTTTCGCGCCCCTCCTGGCCATAAGCCGCAGTGACTCCTCCCACGCCCACCCAGCACGCTCCCATTCTACCCGCGCTGCCGCGCCGGAATGTCGAAGGCCAAGTGGTAGCTTGCCCCGGCCTGAGCCTAGCTCTCCCTCGAACGCACGGTCTACAAACCCTTAGCGTTTCCGCAGGTTGGTCCCCTGTTCTGGCTGCCGTGCCCCACCGTCCCTCTTGCGAAGCACCGTACTACGACGTGGGGCGGGAGCGCCTTGTTACGTGCCCTCGCGACGTCAGACAAAAGGAAACGCCAACATGCCAGAGGGCGTCGTGTCCCCCCCTCCCGCTCCCTTCCCACCCCTTCCCTCTGCACCTCCGTACACCCCTGACTCTCTCACTGACTTTCCCTCACCCCCACCATCTGACCGCTCGCTTGCTTCACCGCCCCCCCGACCCCTCCACACCCACCGCCAGCATGATTGACCGCCTCCCGCGGCCCCGCCTCTTGACCACCGCTGCTGCCGCGACCGAGGCAGCCGCCACCGAGGCCACCACGGCGAGGCTTTTGGCACCATCCAGCATCCACCTCCTCTGGCGACGCGTCGCCGTCCAACGGGCTGCGCGGTGGCCACCTGGAAGCCACTGTGTGGCGGGTGCGGCGGGGGAAAAGCGCTGGCGGGGCTGTGCCTGCCGCCACACCTGCTGCAGCATTTAGGCTTCGTCTGCGGATGGGGCTGAGGGGGGGGGGGGGGACGGGGAACAGGGAGGTGCAACCGCCATTGTGACTGAGGCGGGGCGGCGGGGGGGGGCACACCTGTCCATGGTGGCGCAGGCGCCGGCGGTAACACTGGTGGCGGTGGCGGAGGCGTGGTCGCCGCTGCACTGCCTTCCGCCGCTGCACCCGCGCGAGGTGCGCGGTGGCGCGCCGCAGCCTGACACACAGTAGCAGCCACGACCCATGCAAGGTTGGCCACCGACGCGGCGGCGGCGATGCGGCGCCGACGCGCGGACCTAGCGGTGGCCACTTCGCCGCCAGTGTGGAATGAGCAGCGTAGGGCAGGCAGTGGAGGGGGGGCAGGCGGCGTTGTGCGTCGTGGCTGCAACGACCTCCGCGCTGTTTTCAAAGGAGGCGCAGGGGTGACCAAGAAGCTATCGTCGCGGCGATGGGAGGACAGAGAGGGTGGAGGGAAAGCGAAGGGTTTTTCACTTCAACCTGGGGGAGAGGCCTGGCACCGATGTCCCACCAAAGAACGGCAGCGGATGCCGGGGTGATCCTGCTGGCCGACGTCAGCTCTGTCATGACAGAGAGCGCGACCGCTGACGGCCGCCCGTCCCACCCCCACCCTTCCCTTCCTACGCGCAGCTTACTCCCCAAACAGGTGCCTCGCTGTCTTCGACCAGCGCTGGGCCACGGCGGCGACCAGTTCCGCCACCCACCCTCCCCCCCATCGGCGGCAGCGGCCACCCACAACCCTCGCAGGGAGGCGTCCACTCCCGCCGCGGCGGCCAGCCGCCGCCCCGCCCGTCACGGGCGGCGAAGAGGCGGCCCAGGCCACGGGCGGCGCCGTCGGCGGCCGCCGCGGCCGCCACCGCCGCGGCTGTAACGGGGGGGGGGCCCAAGGGGGACAGCCAGCCGCCCGCCACCGCCCGGCTGGCATCTCCGCCAACGGCGAGCGCTGACGCCACGGCCGCGGCCGCGGCGGCAAGGTCCGCGGAGGGAGACCCCGCCGCCACCGCCGACGTAAGAGGGGGGGCTGCGCGGCCACGTCGGCGGCCAGGCGGCAGCCCGCCGAGACGACCGCCGCGTGCCGCGCCGCCGCATCCGTGGCGGCAGCAGCGGCGGGCGCCAGAGCGTCGGCCACCGCCGCCGCCGCCGCCACAGCCGGACCGTCGTCGTCGGCGACGGAAGTGTGGTTGTCGCCGGCGGTGGGGGCGGCGGCGCCCGCGGCGGCGGCAAGGAGGCGCTATTGGTGAGAGGGCACCTGCCAGCTGCGGGGGGGCGGCTGCTGCTTCCAGGGAGGAGGCTGCCACCGGTGTCAGGGCGGTTGATGGTGCCGGTGTGGGGCTGCTATGTATCTGTGGGGGGGCCGCTAATGCTGCTGGGGGGGCGGCGCCTACCACCGGCCGGTGAGCAGCTGCTGTTGCCAGGGGAAGGGGCTGCTACCGACGGGGGGGGGCCTGCTGCTGCCAAGGGGGGCGCTGTTACCGCGGCGGGTGTGGCTGCTACCTGTGAGGGGGCGCATGTTACCGGTGGGAGGGCCTTCGCCGCTGCCGGGTGGGGGATGCCTCCGGTGCGAGGGCGGATACCACCGGGGGGGCGGCGCCTGGTACATGTAAGTGGGCAGCTGCTTCTGCCGGGTGGGCGGCCGCTGCGGGTGAGGGAGCGGCTGCTGCTGGAGAGACGGCTGCTACCGGTGGCGGGGCGGCTGATGATGCCGGGGGAGGCGCTCCTACAGGTAGGGGGGCGGCTAATGCGCCCACGGGGGCGGATGCAACCGGAGCGGGGAGCGGCTGATGCTGCCGGGGGAGCAGCTGGCACCCATTGAGGGACGCCCAATGTCCGCAGGGGGGAGGCTGCTTCCGGGGGGGGGCGACACTTGCTACTGGGGCGGGAGGGGGCCTGCTATCGCGGAGGAGGCTGCTGCTGATGGGGGTGCGGCTGCTACCCGGCGTGAGGCGTCAGCCATTGGGAGGGGGCGGCGGCTTCTACCGGCGGGATGGCTGCTGCTGCCCGTCGGGGGGCCGCTGCTGCTGATGGGGGGGCCGCTGCTGCTGCAGGGGGGCCGCATTCTACGAACAGGGGAGGCGGATACTTTCGGTGGGGTAGCTACGCCTGCGGGCGGTGGGGAAGTTGCTGCCGCGGAGGGGCTGCTGCTGCTGCTGGGTGGGCGGCTGCTACCGGGGGCGGGGTGGCTGATGGTGCCGAGCGGGGGGCTGCTTCCGGTAAACGGGAGGCAGATGCTGCCAGGGGGGCGGTTGCATCTGGTGGGGCGGCGGCCAAAGCTGCCGGGGGGGCGGCAGCGACCAGTCGAGCGGCGGCTGCTTCGGGGGTGGTCAGTGCTTGTGCCGGCCGAGCGGCGGACGCTACCGGTGGGGGGGCGGGAGGGTGGCGCTGCCAGTGTGGGGGCTGCTGCTGCTGGCGGTTGAGCGGCTGCCGCTGCTTGGAGGGGGGCTGCTGGATGGGCAGGGGGGCGCTTACTACTCGTTGGGGGCGAGTGCTTTTAGTGAGGTGCCGGGGGAGCAGCTGCTGCAATCGGGGCGGAGGGGCGGCTGCTACCAACGCCATGGTAGCAGGCTCGCACCATACTCGCTGAGAATGCGACCACCTTTGGCAGCTGGCTTTCGGCGGCAGGGGCCGCTGGCGGGCTGGCTGTTGCGGGCGGTGGGGCGGCTTGAGGTGATGACGCCAAGGGGAGCGTGCGTGCTGGCTCGGGACCCCTTTCCGCACTGCTCGCCTTCCCACCAACGATGGCGCTGTCGCCGCCATCACTATCGCGGGAGCAGCGGCGGGTTGCGGTGCTGGTCGGGTGCTGGTGGTAGCGGGAGCCGGCGGCGACGGTGGGTGAACGGTGACGGTCGCCGTAAGGCCAGTCACAGCGGCGAGCCTGGCTGTTGAAGGCGGCTGAGCGGCCTACCATTTTTGCTCTGGGCAGACGGCCGCCTCCAACCATGACCCGCCGCGGCGGGTCAGGGTTGGGGGGGGACCGCTCAGCCGCAGTCCACACGCACAGCGTGGCCGCCACCGCCGCGATCGTCGCCGCCGCCGCCACACCACGCCACGGCGCCGTGTCTGGGGACCACACGGCCGCCCAGCCGGGCTGGTCCCCGGCGGAGGGAACCCGGCGCACAGAGGAGCGGCGGGCGGCCCAGTGTGGCAGCCCTCCTTTCCCCAGGCCTATGCTGCCTCAAGTGCGACGCGCGCCTCCGCGGCATGCGCCCGCGGCTGGGCAGGCGGCGGCACGAGCTGCTGCGAGCGTCCATAGCAACAGCAGCGGCGACACCTGTCGGCGAGGCGGCAAGTGCAGCGGTGGCCCGGCAGAGGGGGCGTCAGGGAGGTGGCAACGAGGCTAACGCTGCCGACGTCCATGAAGGGGCAGCTTTGGAAGGCTGGCTGGCAAGGCGGCGGTTTTGGCCGCGGCGGCAGGCACGCGGCGGCGGCGGTGGCGGGCGCTGCGGCGGGCGGACGGGCGTCCGCCGCCGCTCTCGAAGCCGCGCGCCCGGGGGAGCGGCCTCGGCGGGCAGGAGTTGGGGCCGTGGGGGGGGGGGGGAGCGACCTCCTCTCACCTTCCGGCCCGTGTGCGCACACGTGGCGCCCCGCAAGCGGCGACTTTGGCACGGCGCGGCACGGACGAGGGACGGCACGGCGGGAAGATGCCCTTGCCTCGTTGCAGGTGGGCGCCGGTGGCTGTTGGGAGGGGTAGGTACGGCGGGGCGGGGGGGGTGGCTGCAGCGAGGCCTGCTGGCCGCTCTCTCCCGGCCCTGCTTTGGTCATCAGGCTGCGCGGGTGCCGCGGCTGACGATGCCGCCGCGTCACAGTCGGCACCCGCCGTCGAGGGGCACCACCAGCACCGCTCGATGGCTAGCTCCTACCCCGCCCGCTATCCCGTGGGAAAGAAGTGCACGCAGGCGCGTTGGGCAGACGTGCGGCCTGCAGGGCGGCTGCCGTTGGAATTGAAGCGGGTGGGCGGGGGGAGGCAGGGTAGAAGAAGCGGTGGTACTGTGGAGGGAGGTTCGACGCCGAAAAAAGGAGTCCCTGGGGTGGTTGTTATTTGATTACCGGGTCCGTACGCACCAGTCAGTCGCGCGGGGGCTTTGCCGGGAGTATAGGGGGGGTAGGGGGGTGGGAATTGGCGCTGGGGTGACGCTTAACCGGCCGCGACGGGTGGCACCCACCCCCCTTGCCGGCAGGCAGGCAGGATGGTACAGTATGGGGGGAAGTGGGTGCGTCGTGCGGCAGGGGGGCGGGGGAGAAGAGGTGAGAAAAAAGAGGGGCTGGGGAAGCAGTGGAGGGGGGGAAGGGGGGGGGGGGGGGCGCCGCCCCGGGGGGATTCCCGCCCCTTCCGCCCCCCCCGCGCCTCGCCCCACCCCCACCCCCCACCTCCCCCTCTGCCCCTGTGGCCACTTCCGCCGCCAACTGTTCGCCGTGGCGGGCAAGCCCCTCTGCCCCCCTGCCACGCCACCACCACCACCATCCAGCCTCCGTCGGCGGTGCGTCGTCCTACTGCCGCAGCCTCCTCCTCCCCCGTCACTTCCCCAACCACCCCACCCTCCTCCTCCTCCAGCCCTCACCCCGGCCTCACCCTGACCTTTCTTTTTCTCTTTTCCGCTGCCCCCGCCTTCGTTTTCCTCCTTCCTCCCCGCCCCCACCCCTTCTCTTGCCCACCACCTACTGGTGTTCGCTCGCTCGACCACTGTCGCTGACCCGGCCCCCCCCCCCCCCCCCCCCCCTTCCTCAGCCTCTCAACTCACCCACCATGGTCGTCGCCCACCCCAAGACGGCGACCACAAGGACGCCCCGCCGGCACTCACCCCCCCCCCCCCTCAACCCGCCGCCGTCCCCCCAGCAGCTGCTCCCCCCCCCCCCTCCCCCGCCCTAACTACCAGCAGCACCCCCCTGCCACTGGCCGCCGCCGCCGCCGCGGCCGTCGCCGCGCCCTCGCACGCCCGCTCCGTGGCGGTCGTCCACACGCGGTCGTTGGTAGGGTGGGCGCCCGCCACCGACGGCGGCGACGGGCGCCGCCGCGGTCGTCGTTGCCGCAGCCGCTGGCCGGTGGCGCCGCTCGCCCTCACCGTTGCCGTCGGGGGGGGGTGGCCGGGACGCGCCAAGAAGGGGCCGCGGGGCGGGCGGGGTCTACCGCCATCCCCCTACCCGCCGCCGCCGTCTCCACCGCGGCGGACGCTGCCGATCGCGGCGCTGGCGGCGGCCGTTGCGATGAATGACAGGCTGGCCCGCCGTGGCAGGGCCGCCCCGCAGCATCCGGCGGCGGCGGCAGCGGCGGCGGTGGTGGCGGTAGCGGCGGGCGCCCGCCGGCGGGGCGGGGGCGCCGCCACGGCAGTAGTGGCTGCTGGCCTGACCGTTGCCGCTTGGGTGGCCGTGCAGGTGGTGTGGGCGTGGGGGGGGGGGGGCGCGGGGGGGGTGCCACCGCCGATGCTCAGGGCGGCGGCGACGGCGGTGCAGGCGGCGGCGCCGTTGGCAGCGGCGGCGGCGGCGGTGGCGGTACGTGCGGCTGCTGCCGCGGCGCACGCTGCGGCAAAGGGGAATGCCGCGGGGGAGGGGGTCCTGGGGGGGAGGAGGGCACCGGCGGTGGCGGGGGGGGTGGTGGGGGGACGGGGGGGTGGGAAGAGTGGTGGGGGGGATGGGGGGGGTGGGGGATGGGGGGGATGGGGGGGGGGGGCACGCCGGCATGTGTGTGGCGGCCGCCACGGGCGGCGCCCCACCAACGGCCAGGACGGAGGTGGTGGCGGCGGCAGCGGCGGCCGTCGCGGCGGTGGCGGCGGCGTGGGATTGGGCGGGGGGCGAGGTCGCCCGCAAGCTGGATAGACGCCGCCGGCACGGCCTGGGGCGACCCGCCCCGACACGACGCGGCCGACGCCGACCGGCAGGGGTGGTCAGCGGTGGCGGCCGCCGCCCTCTCCCCTCCGCCCATGTACGGGCCCGAAGGCGGGGGGCACCGGACCACGGCGGCCGAGACGGCCCGCTGGTGTGGCCTCCTCGACGGGTGGGCGTGAGAAGCCGCCGCGGGGGGGTGGTCGATGGGCCGGCCCGCCGCCCGGTGGCTTTGGCGGTGGTGCCTCGGCCGCCGGCGCCGCCGTGGCGTGAGCCGCCGTGACGGCGGCTGCGGCGGTGGCTGCGGCGGCCCCGTCGAGGCTGCCGCCGCCGCCGCCACCGTCCCCGCCGCCCGCGCAAGCCGCGCGGCGTCAGCGGTGGCGACCGCCGCGTGGCGCACCGCGGGGGTGGTGTCGGCGTCGGCGGTGGCCGCCGAGGCCGCTGCGAGTGCCGAGGTGGCTGCCGCCATGCGCGGCCATGGCGGTGGCCGCCGAAGCGGCGGCGGTGGCGGCGGCACGCCGAGCAACAGCGACCGACCCGCGGCTGCACAGGGGGCATGGGGGGGGGGGTGGGGGACGCGAAGAGTCACCGCGGGGGTAGCGGTGTGGTTGCCGCTGCTGCGACGGCCGCTGCGGCCGCTGCCGCCGCTGCAGCGGAAGACTCTGCGTCGTTGGGTCTGGCGAAGTCGCCGTCGGCTGGGGGGGACGACCGCCGCGGCGGAGGCGTCGGCGGCAGTGGGGTGTCTGGCGAGCTGTAGTCTGGGGCGCTGCGGCCAGCGTTGCCGCTGGCGCCGCAACCAGCGGCGACGGCCGCGGCGGCGGCGGCAGCGAAGGTTGCGGTAGCGATGGCGGGGGCGGCCGCCGCAAACTCCGCCCCAAACCTGGTGGCGCCGCAGCCGCCACGGTCGCCGCTGCCGCTGCCGCCGCCAAGGCCGTCCCCGCCGCCGCCGACGGCGAGCGTGCACACACGTGCGCCGGTGGTCGCCGCGTCGTGGTCGCCGCCGCCCAACGCGACGAGCACGTCCACCCCGTGGGGGGCGGGGGGGGTGCTGGCCGACGCGTGGCTTGGCGACCGCCGCAAGCCGTTGCAGGCGTATTATGAAGAGGGGGGGTGACCCCATCGTCCCTTGAAGGCGTGGGTGGGAGGGACGCCGGCGGCGGCATCGATGGTGTCCTGATGGTGGGCGGCAGCGCAGTCGCCGCCAGCGCCGCCCGTACGGCCCCCACCGCCCACGTCGACGGCAGCCGCTCGGCGGCGGCGGCGGCGGCGATGTTGGAGGCAACGGCCCCCCCTCACCCTCCCGGCGGCGCCCTCCGGGCACGGGCGGGGGGTGGCGCGGCCGACTCGCCTGCGCCACCACCGACGCCGCCCCCTACCGGCGGCTGTGGCGACGGCGCGCCGTCGACACGCAGCAGGTCCAGCAGCACCGACGCGGCGGGCAGGGCCACGCCAGCCGCAACGGGCAGCGGGAGCGACCAGAGCACGGTTGCACGGTTTCGGGCGCTGCTGCCGCCGCCGCCGCTGTCGCCTGGCGGCGGCCGCCACCAGGCGGCTCGGGGCGGTCCCGCCGCCGCGCGGGTGGGCGGGCGAGGCATCGCCACGACCGCGGGCGGTGCCGGCCGTGCCTCCCGCCACCCGTGGCGGGGGTGGTGGTGGCGGCGGCGGCGACAGCGGCGGGGAGCGGGGAGCCATTTCTGGGCGATGGGGGGGGTGGCCGCCGCGGCGGCGGGGGTGGCCACGGTGGCGGTGGCGGCGGCGGCAGCGGCGGCCCTGACGAAGACGGTGACGAGTCGGGGGGCGGGGGGCGGGATGGCCCCCCCCCTTACCTCCCCTCTCCACAGACCTTCCAGCACCCTCACTCGCCCCCACCCCCTGCTTGGCTCTGGCAACGCCACCGCCGCCGCCGCCGCCATTGCCACGGCCGCTGCGCCCGCCGACGCAGACGCCGACGGAAAGGCGACCGATCATGACTGTGGGGGGCCGGGTTGGCCACGGTGGTGGTGGCGGCGGCGGCAGCGGAGGCCCTGACGGGAACGGTGACGAGTCGGGGGCGGGGGGCGGGATGGCCCCCCCCCCCTCCTCCCCTCTCCATAGCCCTTCCAGTACCCCCACTCGCCTCCCCCCCTGCTTGGCCCTGCCGACGCCACATATGGCCGCCGCTTGCGCTGGCACACTTTGCCGGCATCCCCGTCGCTGTTGTGGCAGTATTGACCCCCAGGTAGGGGGCAACACGTGCCATGCAAGGGGCGGCAGGCCACTAGCCTGATCCGTTCCTCCCCCTGCATTTGGGTCCATATTCCCTAAGTTTGGGATAGTTAGCTTAGTAGTAAATCCAACTTGGATTTGAGGGTTTTCTGCATTTATCGTCTTGAATTTTCGTGTGGCCCGGTGGGCAGGTGCTGGGGTGGGAGATTCTGAGTGGCGAGATTCTGAGTGGACCCTGGGGGGATAAGGGGAGGGACAGCGGGGCTTGGCCCTGCGTCCCCGTCCCGACCAAGAAACTGTTGGACCACACACCATCATCTTGTTTGTCCGTGGGGGGATTGCCCCACAACAGGGATAGAGTGTGTGCGACTTGCACTTCTTCCGGTTCCCCCGACACGGGAGGCAGCCCTCGCACACCGCCCCAACTTGGGTACTGTGTGTGCGAGTGGTTTTTGCCACATTTGGTGGAGCAGCAGGGGACAGAGGTAAACTTTACCTCCGGGTGCACCCGGGTGTAGGGGGCCCTCTGTCTCAGAGGAACGGTGGACTTGGACCGTGTCATACGGATCGTTAGCCAACATGGCTAGCTCGGACCCCCCGTCGTCCGGGGAGTACGCGGGTGACGCACGTACTTCAGTGCCTTTGAATACTGGTGAGACACAGGTGGGTTTACCTGGGGTCGCAGAGGGACTAGAGGTCCCTCAAGCCAGCAGGACTGGAAGTGCGGGCGGGCAACAGGCCACCCCGACTCAGTCGGGAGTTCACTCGGGTGACACTTCTGACGTGGGTGGGCCGAAGTCTGGCCACCGCGTGGTATACTCAACGGGAACGTCCCAAGGGGTGAGGACTGTCCCCGCGAGTTCCACTCGGGTTGGAGCCAACTTTGGCATGGAGCCATCGCCAACTAGGCTTTCGGAGGACGGCGGACCTCCGTTGGTCGGCGATGGGCTCGCGCCCATGCCCCCGGTTGAGACCCCTGAGGAACGTGGTTACCCCTCAGGTGGACTCCCGGAGGCGGACCGAGACTCAACTGGAGTCGTCAATCCACTCCTCGCGGAAACTGTCCGTCGGGAGGCGACCAATGTGTTGCGGCAGACTTTGCCGGACCTGGTGGTCACGATGACGAATACTATTCTGAATCAGATTGTAGCGAGTTTGCCAGATGGCCTGAATGTCCAGACCGGATTGGGGCTTGCGAGCCCACAGGCGCAGGGGGAATCCCTCCCCACGCCTATCTCGGGTCGCCCCGAACTGGGGGCGACACCTGTGACTCCCAACGAGGGAGCCACACCATACGCGGTGGGGCGTACGCCCTTCACGGGGGAGTTCCCCTCGGAAACGCCGGCGGCTACACCAAGCTCGCCGTATCAGACTACAGGCACTGAGGGTGGACTTACCCCAGTGCCACAGCGGCTGTTCCCTCAACGTGAGGTGCCGCCCAAGATCCAGGTAGCCAACCCGGTCTACCAGCGGATCTTTGACTGTGAGACCTACGCTCTCCACAACAAGTCGGTGGCGTATGGTCCTGACCAGGCCCGAGCTATGGGCCGTGCCAAGAAGAATGCACTTCATTCTTTTGGGCACAGAGCGGAGTGGGATGGAACTCCCCCCCTCCGTGTCTTTGAGTTCCTACGTCGTTTCACAAAAGCCTGTGACGACAATGCCATAAGTGAAGGCATGGCTTTTTACATGCTACAGGAGTTTACGAAGGGAGACCTGCGGACAGAACTTATGTCCGTCATGCCCAGCTCCTCAAGTGGAGGCGCTGGGGAGGTGACGTCCTATTTGGAGCTCGTCAACTGGTTGTTGAGGGCCATGGTTGATGAAGCGGCGTTGGCTTCTCAAGTCGAGGAGTTTACGCAAGCCCATCAGGAAGAGGCGGAGGACGAGTTGTCCTTTGCGGAGCGAGTCCGTAAGCTCAACAATCTTTGTGGGTTTCTTCATCCACAAGCTGTGGTGAAGAGTCGGTTTGTGGAAGGACTCCACTGGTCAGTTCGGATGGAGACCCGGGAGCATAACACTGCCCGGGCGACCCTGGCCGAGTTGGCTAGGTTCGCCTACCGCCGAGGCGAGGCCTACCGCAAGTTGCGGGAGGAACAACGCCAGGAGCGTCAGGCCGAGTTGGCCAAGGAACGGGAAGAGGCGCGCCAGGCCAGAGAGTTGCGAGAGGCACGCCGAATCCGCAAGGAGAGGGTGGTAGCTGCCGTGGGAACTTCCCAAGGTACCTCGTCGTCTTCCCCAGTTGGGAAGACCCCTCCGGGAACTGATCATCGGTGTTGGAACTGCAACTCCGATGGTCACTGGGCATATGATTGCCCCAAGTTGAGTAAACGCATCCAACAGCTTGTTAGGAATGCGAGTAAGAAGTCGGCTACGAACGAAGTGCGTTCACGCCGCGAGGGTGGGTCTCGACCAGTGGTGGCGGTCGCCACACCCTCGACGGAGGGGGCGGACACGTCGTCCTCGGACTCGTCGTCGTCCCCTTCGCCCTCAGATTCGGACGCCAAGTCGGCGGGAAACGAATGACCGTTGGAGCTGGTCGTCCGAAGCTCACAACGGCAGCCTCGGCCAAGTGGGCCAAGAGGACGAACCAACCGTGTCGGATACTGCGGCGACCTAAGGGAGTCCGCCCACCTCGGGTGGGACTTCCCAAGAACGTAAACCCACGTCGGGTCATCGCGGTGCTGACGGGTGAGAACTTCCAGGTGGCTGGACGGGTGCAACTTGCCCCCGGCCGCGCCTGTTGTGCCCGTATCGTACTTGATACCGGGTCAGGAGCCTCCTTGATACGCAAGTCGCTATTACCAAAGGGGATGAGGC
Source organism: Pyropia yezoensis (assembly GCA_009829735.1). Lineage (NCBI taxonomy): Eukaryota > Rhodophyta > Bangiophyceae > Bangiales > Bangiaceae > Pyropia > Pyropia yezoensis. Next base: position 26,180,371 of record CM020620.1, read on the forward strand.
TCCAACGCTGGAAGTCTAAAGCTGACCATCTGATCGATATCAATGGTGGGGTACTTCCCATCGTTGGTGCCGTGACCCTACCAACTCGGTTGGGGACCCATGAGGTCGACGTGACCTATGGTGTAGTTGAGAATATATCGGTACCCCTGCTTCTGGGTACCCCTTATGTCGTAACACAAGTGCCTTTGATTTGTGGCCCTGAGTACTGGGTCAAGTTGATGAATGGGGAGACTATCCCCATCCTTGGTAAGGGAAAGTCTGTGGCTCCTGTGACAGTTTCACAGTCGAAGCCTGTTTGTTCTGTGAGGGAAGGGTTTACTGCTACTCTGCGTTTAGCCCGTAAAGTCACGTTGCCCCCCAACTCGGTGGCGCACGTGGATGTTGTAACTGATTATGCGGGGAACGGGTTGGTGCACCCTAACCCCCGTCTTGCTCGCAAGCACCAAGTGCATGTTGCCCTGGGCACGATGGACTCCAAAGCCGGAGTCCCGTGGAGGATCCAGGTGATGAACCTGAGCTCGTCGCCCAAGTTCTTCAAGTCGGGGGCCAAGTTCGGCTATATCGACCAACACGAGGGACCGGTAGTAGCGGTCACCCTCAGCGCGGGCGCAAGTAGCGACCCGAAGTCCGGAAAGGAGAAGCATCAAGCCAAGTCGGCCGCCTCTCCTCGGCCCCAGGTAAACATGGAGGGTGTTCCACCCAGGTTGAGGGTTCAAGTTGAACGCCTCTTGGACCAATATCACAAGTTGTGGGATGGTCAATTGGGACTCATGAGAGCTACCCAACACCGGATCGAGTTGAAACCCGGTGCGCCCCCTATACGCCAACAACCGTATAGGGGGGGACCCCGTTCAAGGGCCCTCGTTAAGGAGCAAGTTGCTCGCATGGAGGCCCTCGATGTGATCGAGGCCAGCAACGCCGAGTGGGCGAGTCCGGTGGTGATCGTCCCCAAAGTTGATGGGACCCCCCGGTTCTGTATCGACTACCGTAAGCTCAACGAGAGCACGGTGAAGGATAGTTATCCCCTACCTCGGATGGATGACTGTCTGGACTCTCTGGGGGAGGCAAACGTGTTCTCTACCCTGGACTGTAACGCGGGGTACTGGCAAATTCCCATTGCCCCGGAGGACAGGCATAAAACTACCTTTACCTGTCACTGTGGTACCTACCAGTGCAAGCGCCTACCGTTTGGCCTGTGTAACGCGCCGGCAACTTTCCAGCGCGCTATGGACATGATTCTGGCCGGAGTACGGTGGCAGATCTGTCTCGTGTACCTAGACGATATCATTGTGTTCTCCCGAAGTCCGGAGGAACACATTGGCCATCTTGGCCAGGTGTTCAAGCTACTTGCTGACGCCGGAGTGTCACTGAAGGCGAGTAAGTGCCACCTCTTCACTCAAGAGGTGGAGTACTTGGGACATGTTGTCCGTCCGGGGCGTCTCAGTGTCAACGAGAAAAACTTGAGGGCCATCCGCAAGGCTCAGTACCCCCGGACCCAGACCCAGATGAGGAGCTTCCTCGGGATGTGTAACGTGTACCGACGTTTCACTAAGGGCTTCGCCAAAGTGGCGAAGCCGTTGAATGAGTTAGTGAGCTCAACGCTACCGAAGAACCTGCCTCCCCCAAGTCGGGTGGAGCAGGAATCCTTTGAGACTCTTCGGGACCTTCTGCTGAAGCCCCCTATCCTGGCTATTCCCAGGTTGGGAGGCCACTACATCCTGGATGTGGACGCTAGCTACGACCAACTTGGTTGTGTGTTGCTTCAGCAACAGCCGGACAAGGAGTACTTGCCGGTGGGATACTTCAGCAAGGGGCTAAACTCGGCCGAGAAGAACTACGGAGTCACCGAGTTGGAAGGACTCGCAGTGGTATGGGCGGTGACGTCACTTCGTCACTACCTAGAGGGTGAGAAGTTCCTCATCCGCTGTGACCACCGCGCGTTGCAGTTCATCTTCAAGACGGACTGTACGAACACTCGTCTCAACCGGTGGAGGGTGCGACTTGCACCCTTCAACTTTGATATTGAGTACCGACCTGGCAGGCAACATGCCCTTGCCGACGGCCTCTCTCGGGTACCTACCGAGGGACTGGACACCACCCCAGTCGATGAGGACATCCCCATCGTGGGGGTAGTCACGCGCTCGGGTCAGGCGTTGAATCCCGAGGCGCCAGGGAACAAGAAGTACTTGCCCCTGTCCCTGGACGAAGTAGTGAAGGCCCAGGCCGAGGATCCCTTCTGCAAGTCGCAGAGGGATACCCTGGATACAGTGGCGGAGACGCGGTTCTTCCTGGGAGACGATGGCCTCCTCATGAGGAGGGGGGTATTCCAGGGGACCGAACAACTTGTCGTCCCCGCATCCCTCAAGGACAGTATCCTTGAGAGGGAGCATAACGCTCCCACGGGTGGACACCTGGGGTCTAGTAAACTGTACCAGACCCTGAGGACCAGGTACTACTGGCCGTCCATGGTGGTGGACATCTACAGTTGGGTGGCTGCCTGCACAAGTTGTGCACAGAACCGTCTGATGGAACGGCGGCCTACTACGGCTATGCTATTGTTCCCGGCCAAGGAGCCCTTCGCCGCGTTGGCGATGGACATCCTTGGGCCACTGCCAGTGACCGAGGAGGGCAACCAGTACCTCCTGGTCATCTGTGACCGCTTCACGAAACTTACGCGAGCGATCCCACTGGCAGAGATCACGGCCATGTCGGTCGTGTCAGCCTTCCTAGATCACTGGGTTGCCGCGTATGGCATTCCGGATAGTACACTATCGGACAATGGACCGCAATTTGCGTCTGTACTGTTTCAAGGAGTGCTGGATATGTTGGGGGTTAAGGCAAACTATGCCACCCCCTACCACCCACAAACTAATGGGCAGGTGGAGCGCTTCAACAAAACTATTGTTAGGCAGCTGCGCCATTATGTGAGTGAGCACGTGAAGACGTGGGACCAATACATTTCTATTCTGACCACTGCCTACAATTCGCAGGTTCACTCATCTACCGGGGAAGTACCCCTCGCTTTTGTGACCCCCCGTCGCGTGCGGTCTATTGCCGTGCGGCGGCCGCTCCCAACTAGGGAGGATGGTGGCAGTACGCCCACTCCTACTGAGAGTAAGGCGGAGTTCGCTGCTAGGCTTGAAAACCTCATCCCTAAAGTCAGGGCTGAGATGGACAAAGCACAAAAGCGCTACAAGCGTACCTTTGACAAAAAGGTGCGCAACGCCAAGCATGTCCCCGAGCAGGGTGACTGGGTATTGGTCCACTCACACACCCCAACTGGGGGTAAGTTGGTGTTCCAGACGAAGGGGCCGTACCAGGTCCTTCGTACTGATGGGCGGCGCTTCACCATCGAAAGTGACGATGGGTCCGCACAGTGAACGGACAGGACGTGGTCAAAGTTGCACCACCGCCTGCAGGCGACCCAGCTTGGGCGCGTGCTTTGAAAACGTGGCGCCTGCCCTCGCTGCCTGCAGCCAAACAGGGCCCGCAGGAGTACGTGTTCGACAAGTTCATCGACCACGGCTGGGATGAGGATACTGACCGCCTCATGTTGAGGGTGCGTTGGTTTGGCTACAAAGCCAAGGATGATACGTGGGAGTATGTGGAGGACCTTCCTGCTGAGAAGGTCCGGGCGTACTGTGCCCGGAACGAGATAGACCCTAACAGCCCTCCCTCAACGTGAGGGGAGGCCGAGCAACAGTGCCAAGAGAGTGCTTCAAGTCGAAGTGGTACGCAGAGTGGCTTTAAACTACAGCCCTAACCCTCACACTCTCACAACAAAGGCAGCTGCCAACTAGGCACGCATGCTAGACTCTCCCACTCCACGGCCCTCGCCTTCACGTGGAGGCGAGCGGCGAGACCCACGCCGATAACGGTCTCCACTCGTTGGAAGGGGCGGCGGCTCCAAGTCGGAACCGTCGCGCCCCTCACGGTCGCGCAAGTGGCGCCGACCGTGGCCTACTCTTCTGCCTGGTCTTGCGCGCAAGTTTGCGACGCAGACGCTGGACAGACTCCGTCTCCGATGGGGTAGAGGACTCCGAGACGGAGTAAGACAACTCGTCTTCCGACACGGAGGGAGAGCGCCGCGAGTGACGGCGACGACGGCGAGGAGGCGAGTATGCCCGGCTCGCACGACGCTTGCCACGCCCAAGTGGGGTTGGCTGGGGCATAATAGCCCCAATGCGAGCCAACTCGGCCGTCATAAACTCCGCCACCGACTCGCAACTCGCGGTCGCCACTGCAGTACGAACGCGCTCCTCAAGTTGAGGAGTCTCGGAACTTTGGAGGGTTGCGGGTCGACGCGGGCCAACCAGGAAATGGTGCGCACCAACGTGGTGATCATCATCTCTGAGGTTAGAGGCGTGGGCGGTAACACCAACTTGGGGTATACCGTCAGGAGGGTGGCCCCCAAGTTGGGAGACACCGGTGTGGATGACTCCACGGCCCACGCTGATC
>CM020620.1:26185328-26217696 GCA_009829735.1 Pyropia yezoensis
CCCCGGAGCGATCGCGGAGCCCCCGCCGGAAGTCCCGGCAGGCGCTGCACCGTAGGAGGTGTCCTCCATACGCTCATCGAGAGAGTCCGTCTCCACTCCCGGAGTCGCCATGGCTCTCCCCAAGTTGGGGAGAGACGTCCTGGCTATCGCGGCACGAGACCCGCCTCGAGTTGAGGGGGACTCGGATCGTGGGTAAACGGGTGGCCTCCCCAGCGTGGGGTGGCCCCGTGTAAGGTGAAGGAGAAGTGGTGGTGAGGTGTGAACCGAGGAGAGCAAGCTGCCAAGTGGGCAAGCTTGAGGAGAGGGGCGGCCAACGTGACCGCCTCCACATCCGCGTTACGTACTCAAGGGGGACAGCAAGTCGCGTCCCCCCAAACGCCGAGACGTGCGTTTACGCACCCCCTCACAGGGCCGACCGGGTCGGTCGGAACTGAGGAGAGGGGAGTGTGGCAGTATTGACCCCCAGGTAGGGGGCAACACGTGCCATGCAAGGGGCGGCAGGCCACTAGCCTGATCCGTTCCTCCCCCTGCATTTGGGTCCATATTCCCTAAGTTTGGGATAGTTAGCTTAGTAGTAAATCCAACTTGGATTTGAGGGTTTTCTGCATTTATCGTCTTGAATTTTCGTGTGGCCCGGTGGGCAGGTGCTGGGGTGGGAGATTCTGAGTGGCGAGATTCTGAGTGGACCCTGGGGGGATAAGGGGAGGGACAGCGGGGCTTGGCCCTGCGTCCCCGTCCCGACCAAGAAACTGTTGGACCACACACCATCATCTTGTTTGTCCGTGGGGGATTGCCCCACAACAGGGATAGAGTGTGTGCGACTTGCACTTCTTCCGGTTCCCCCGACACGGGAGGCAGCCCTCGCACACCGCCCCAACTTGGGGTACTGTGTGTGCGAGTGGTTTTTGCCACAGCTGTCCGTGCCATTTTCGCCTGCAGGGAAAGGCGTCAACGCCACACCCGCAACACGCGCTGTGACAGGCACGCCAGAGCGCGCTCCGTCGTGGCTCGTCCCGCACAGATCCGCAGCGGCCGCGTCGGCGCGAGTCAACCTCTCCAAAGCCCTCGCGGCCGCCTCGTGGTAGGCGGACTCAGCGTCGTCTGCCGCTTCCTGCTCGGCGAGAGCGGCCGGCACAACGGCGGCCGCGCCTTGATCGTCAAAGGCTGCTACATCAGCAACCGCTTCCAGCTTCATGCGGGCGGCCGGCACAAAGCGGCCGCCGTCCCCGCAGCCGCCATGTCAGCAGCCCCATTGCCATTGCTCGTGTGCCTGCGCGCCCCATCGGGCACTCCCGCGCGGCCGGTGCGCAGTATGGCATCTATCCCCACCTCGTCGTCCGTCTCCAAGCAAAATACTGCTGGTCCGGCGCAGCCTTCCGCAGTGCACGTCGCCGGCGCGGTAGGTGGCAGCGCATATGGAGACGCCGAGGAAGACGCAGACCGGGAGCGCGCCTCGTCCAGAAAAAGCACCACCCCCCGGTGCAGGATGCCCCAGACCACCACTGGCACCGTCAGATTCAGCGCGTGCGGCAGGGGAGCACCCGGGCGTCGGGGGCGCCGGCATATCAGGCATGTCGATGTCGGGAGACGCCGGCAGAGTTGGAGCCGCCGCTATTGCGGCCGCTTCGCGCGCTACGCGTGCATCGCGCCCTGGCGTGGGCGACGCCGGCAAGTCAGGCATGTCGAGAGTGGGTAACGCACGCCGTGGCTGGGCCGCCGCAGTTGGGGCCGCCCCGTCGCCCATGCGTGCCGCGCGTCGGGCCAAAACGCGGCCAGATGGTCCTGCGCCTCTCTTCTGCGCCACGTCGCCGCTTCTGCCGTGTTCCGCACGTCTGCTCCGGTTGATAACGCCTGGTCCATCTCGTCACGACTCACGACCAGGAAGCTCTCCAACACATTGGTTGTGGCAGCCGCCCTGCCGCACCAAGGCCACCTCGGTCGTGCGTGCGGCCTTCGCGGCCCTTGTGCCGGTAAGAAGGCTCTGGAACTCACCCACCCTCTTCGCAGGGTTCATGGCCCCTTCTTCATCACCGTTCGGGACGACAATGTCCTTGTCCTCGTCACAGTTGTCCGGGATGGGCGGGTTGCCGGGTGGGCCGCTGGGTGGGCCGCCGCGTGCGCCGCCTGAGGCGGCTAGCGCGGCCTCCCCGCTGTACTTTTCAATGACCCTCAGCACCTTCCAGCTATTCACCCAGGTGTCCGCCTTGTCCCTGTGGTGCAGACCTTCCACCTGTTCCCGCTGCCCTTGTATCGCTTGGTAGCCGCTCGTCTTCTCAAACTCCGCCTTAGTGGCTTCAATCAGGTCCTCCTCAGAGGGATTGCCCGTCAGGTTTGCCCGCTTCACTCTCAGCCGGCACTCTCCAAACGTCTGGCACCTCTTACTGATGTGCTCCTTGAACTCCCTCTTCATTGCGGTGTCCGGCCGCTCCGACCATCCAGCGCTTGCGCCCAGTCGCGCCGCGTCTCTCCGCACCGACCGACGCACAATCTTTCCTAAGTTGTGCCAGAAGATGTTCTCATTCTGGTCCGGTCCCAATGATTGGGTCCTGCCCCACCACCAGCATAGCCTTGCAGACCACTACGCGTTCGTGGTCCGTCCAGTTTGGTCCGCGCCACGCGGCGCCCCCTGCTCGCCCCCCGCCTCCTCTGCCTCGTCGGCCGCGGGCTCCTCTGGTCTCCCCCCGCCGTTCAGAGGAGGGGGAGCGGGCGGGTGCCGCTGCTCTGCGTCCTGCTCCCGACGCCTGCCCGCCGCGCGGTGCGGCGACCGCGGGGGTGGCTCTTGCCGCTTCCGCGGCACCGCCTCCTGCTGCTGCCCGTCGCCGTTCCGGGTCTCCTGTGCCTGGTTCGGGTCCGCCGTCCGTTGCTGCGGCGGCGGCGCCACTTGGATGGCGTGCTGCGGGCGCACCGGCGCCGCCTGGGCTACTTGCTGCGGGGGCGGCTCCGGCGTCGCTTGCTGTTGCGGCTCCGCTGGCGCCGCCTGCGCCGCTGGCGGCTGCCCGGGATCGGTAGGTGCGCACCATCCTTACTTGTGCTGTCCCGCCCCGACGCTGGTGCCGCCCTCCAGAAGGAGGGTGGGCCTCACTGGCCATACTGCGCTCTGAGCCAGCCCCCGCTGCTGTTGGTGACCCGGGCGCTCCAGCGGCCCCCGCTCGTGGTCGTGAGGCGGCCGCTACTGAGTCACCTCCTTAGGATGCTCCTGCGGGCCGCCCTGAGTGTGGTAAGACGGCCGCTGCGGCGGCTCCCCCTGCTTCCCGTGATGCGGCTGCTGCGGCGGCTTCTCTTTTTGGTCGAGCGATGCCCGCTGCGGCGGCCCCCCTTGCTTGCCGCGCGGAGGCCGCTGCATGGGACGGCCGCGGTAGATCTCAGGCGCTTGCCTGGGCAACCCACCGCGGCAGTTCTCGGCCGGCCGCTGCGGCGGCCCGCCCCGATAGTTGCCAGGCGGCCGTTGGGGTGGCCCGCCCCAGTAGTAGTCTGCCGGCCGCTGCGGCGACCCGCAGTAGTTGTCGGGCGGCCGCTGCAGCGGCCCGCCCCGGTAGTCGTCGGTCGGCCGCTGGGGCGGCCCGCCCCGGTAGATGTCGGCCGGCCGCTGCGTGTGCGGCCCGTACCAATAGATGTCTGCCGGCCGCTGCGGGGGCCCACCCCGGTATTTGTCGGGCGGCCGCCGGGGCGGTCCGCCGAGGTAGATATTAAGCGGGTGGTCGGTAGGACCGCACCTGTAGTCTTCAGCTGGCCCCTGCGGCGGCCCGCTCCAGTAGTTGTCGGGTGGCCGCTGCGGCGGCCTCCCCCGGTCGTTTTCGGGCAGCCGCTGCGGCGGCCCGCCCTGGTACTTGTCGCGCGGCCGCTGGGGCGGCCCGCCGCGGTAGTTGTCGGGCAGGTGGTGGGCGGGACCGCCTCCGTAGCCCCGCCGCTGCGGCGGTCCCCCCCGATCGTTGTCGGGCAGCCGCTGCGGCGGCCCGCCCTGGTCCTTGTCGGGCGGCCGCTGGGGCGGCCCTCCGCGGTAGTTGTCGGGCGGGTGGTGGGTGGGACCGCCTCCGTAGTCGTCGGCCGGCCGCTGCGGCGGCCCGCTCCGATAGTTGTCGGGCGGCCCCTGGGGCGGCCCGCAGCAGTAGATGTTGGGCGTGTGGCGGGGCGTACCGTCCCTGCAGTTGTCGGCTGGCCGCTGCGGCGGCCCGCCCCAGTTCCTATCTGTCGGCCGGTGGGGGACCAGCTGCCCACCCTGGTAGACGTCGGCCGGCCGCTGCGGCGGCCCGCCCCGATAGTTTTCGGGTGGCAGCTGGGGCGTCCCGCCCCGGTAGTCGTCGGCTGGCCGCTGCGGCGGCCCGCCCTGGTCGTTGGTCTACAGCTCGCGCGACCCACCCCGGTAATCTTCCGGCGGCCGATGCGATGCCCCACCCCGGGCGCCGTTGGCTGGACGCTGCAGCGGCCCGCCAAAGAGGTCAGGCGGCGGACGCCGCGGCGCCCCGCCCGAGTAGTCGTCGGCCGGCCGCTGCGGCGGCCCGCCCCGATAGCTGTCAGGCGGCGGCTGGGGCGGCCCGCCCCGGTAGGCGTCGGCCGGCCGCTGCGGCGCCCCGCCCCGGTAGTTTTCGGGCGGCCGTTGCGGCGGCCCTCTGCGGTAGTCGTCGGGCAACTGCTGCCGCGGGCCCCTGCCTTGATAGAACTGCCGCCGCTGCGGCGGTCCGCCGAAGTGTTCGATCGGCGGCCGCGGCAGCAGGCCGCCCAGAACATCAGGCGGCGGCAGCGGGCTTGGCGGACCCCGCCGAGTCGGACGACCTCCGCCTCCCCAGCCTCCCTGCTCAGGGGACCCAAAACGCGGGCCTTCCCGTGATGGACCACCTCCACCTCCCCAGCCTCCCCACGAGGAGGACCCTAATCCCGGGCTCCCCGGCGACGGTTCACCCCCTCCACCCCCCGGACCTCCCCACGAGGAGGACCCAAATCGCGGGCTCCCCCGCGACGGTCCACCCCCCCCACTTCCCGGGCCTCCACCTGGGGGGGATGCACGGCGTGGGCTCGGCGGCCTCCCCCGCCACGTGTACTGCTGCAGCTGCTGCTGCTGCTGTCGCTTCTGCTGCAGCTGCAGCAGCTGCTGCGGCTGCTGCTGCTGCTGCTGCTGCGGTGGCCGCAACCCTGCACCCCCGCACGCCGAAGGCGGCGGGGAAGCGCCACGACCTTCGCGCACCCAATCCCACTGCTCCCAAGAGCGCGCAGCGCAAAGACAACTACACGTGGTCGGGCACAGCGGATCGGTCGGCTCCCCCAGCAGGTCGCGACGACACCGTCCGAAGAGTCGTCGAAAGCCCCGCCATTTCTCACTCTTGGTCAAATACCGCCCACGCCCTGCAGGCGGTCCTCCAGGGGGCTCGCGAGGCCGCCCCCCCCCTCGTCCAGTTCCACTCCCGCCACCTCCTCCTCCTGAACGCCCATCACCCCCCCCTGGCGCGGGCTCCTGCCCGCCCGCACCCGCGCAGGACGCTTCCATTCCACGCGCACACCGGGTGTGCCGCCGCTCTCCCCTTCCCCCCTCAGAATTGCCGGCGGGCCGCTCCCAGCGGCCCGCCAGCCCGGTGCACACTGAGATAGAGACTCAGCTATAAAGTGAACCGACCGCACTCCAGCGCGCGAAGGAGGGTTCACGATGCATGGCGTCACGACACAGCCAGCAGACGCCCACGAGGAGCACACGTCGCGCATAAAAGCAGGCCGGGACCACGAGACGCCGCAAGGATAGCACGATGTTCAACGTTGTTGGACAGCAGCATGGGAAACAACGCGAGGAGGGACACCCGCGAGGGCGCCACAGCCCAGCCCCCCAGGCGCCGGCAGTGGGCTGGGCGGGAGCTGCCACGAGGGGCCGCACGAGAAGCGGCCTCAAACGACCCCGAAACGTATGTGCCCAGAGGGTGGGGCCGACTTGGCACGGCCGGCACCACGGGAGGCCGCAGAAAAAGCGGCCCCCACAGGGTGTTCAACGCTGATGGACAGCGTTGGGGCGCAAACCCAGCGGAGAGTGCGAAGGGGGACCACCGCAGGGGGCACGGGGCACGACGCCGGGTGCTCTGACAAGGGGCCACCCGGGATGGCCGGCACCCGTCGGGCGCCTCCCGTGGGGCGGCCGCGCCGCTAGCGGCCCCCTCAGAGCCGCCGCGCCGCGGGGCGACCACGCCGCGGGGCGTCCGCGCCGCGAGGCGGCCGCGCCGTGCCGCCTGGCGAGGAGCTCGTCAGATGTTTGGTCGACGGCGGCGACGACTGCGACGACGGTTGGTGGAAAAGCGCGGCTGGCGGCCGGCGCGAGAGCCCCCGCTCGCCACCACAACGCGGGGCGCGTAGCGCCTCCTGGACACCCATTTTGGGGCGCCCTGTCGCGGCCCCCGCAATCGCCCGCGGCCCAGCGGCAGTCCACCCTGGTCGTGCGTTGCCCCATCCCCCCCGCCGACACGCTCACAAGCTGTGGCGAGATATTACTTACAGATCACTTGCCACCCTTTCCCCCTGTCCACAAGCGCAGAATTCAACGCCACTGGCCTCCCGCACACGGGCCACGCGCACACGTGCCTCAGACGATGTATGACAATACCTCGATTAAGACCTGCCGAGACGGTTGAGGCAGACCTTCTCCTGCGCCTCTGGGGACCACACATTCCCTTTTCGTCTCGATGCCACTGCGCTTGAATGCACGGCTCCTAGTCGAACGCGCGGTTCTACGTGAAGCATGGTGAGATAGTATCTTCAGGGAGAGCCAATAATATGCACTGCCGCTGGCACAGCGTGCGGAATTCGCGCTGCGTGGCGTGAGGTAGAAACACACACATTTTCCTTCCCTCGTGTTGCCTGCTGATTCATCTCGAACCGCCTGCAGGCGCGAGCAAGGCACGGGCCCCCTCAGCACGGTACCGCCCTTGCACGGAAAGGACATCCGGAAAATGCGGTTGCGGGTCAGCACCAGAACGCCCTCGGACAACTCCGCTCCACGACCAAGAACCTGGACGACACAGGATGTGTGACACGCGTCGCTTATGGACGGCCCATGATGGGCCCCGCCATGACTGTCACGATTCCGATACATCACCCTCCCGGGATACAGTCGGACAGTGACAGTAGACCTCTTCCACAAAGCGTGTGCCACATGATCTGGCACGTCGAGAATTACAGTGCGTATGATTGTACGATCAAGGCGCCTTCGATCGACGAGGTCAACCAACGTCGACTGCCGTGCGAGGCGGGAGCGACAACAGTGGGCATGCGTTGCAAGATGCCGCCCCGCATCCGGAGTCACGCAGGCGGCCCACGCCCTGCAAGACGAGCCCGCTATCGAGGAGGGGCGGCGTCGAGGCGATCACGGAGCAATCTCCCTGCAACGTGAACGGCCCTAGCGGCTTCCACAGCAGAGACCCACGCGCAGGCCCACAGACTGCAGGTCTCCGAGTACGCCATGGCGCCGCACAGGCCGCATCGTGCGCTCTGGCAAATGTTCCGGAACGATTATAGCTCCAGATATGGTCTATGGTATGGTCCACGTGGCCTACTCGATCGCAGTATTAGCCTTGTATTAGCACGATTGTTGTCGAGTCGGCCCAAACCCAATCGATTTCTCTGACATTCGACGACGACCGCATCTAATTTGGTGAACGATCGATGGACGATCGACGTACTTTAAGGCTCTCCGGGTGTGTTTGTCTCAGCCGCTGGCTTCAATCGGGGGCGATGTGTGCCGGTGTGGTGTGGTGACGTTGGGGAAGTTCGTTCTGACGATGTTGGACAACACCCAGTTTTTTGGTTCGGAGATTGCGTCTCTAAAATGGCACGATAGCCTCCGTTCGCGTCAAGTCCTTCGACCTTCGCGTGGCCTTCCGCAGTGAGATCCCCCTGCTCCCTGCGCTCTTGTTCTCCAGCCATTCACCGCCGTACACGATGACGTCTGAATTGGTTTTAGTCTGGCATTTTGAAGAACGGATCGGACGTCGGAGGACGTGCTCTCTGTCTTTCTGGGTTTTTACTGCAACGTGAAGGACGTTCCAAGCAGAATCAAAATAGATTCTCAGGATTGGCCGTCTTGGGTGGACAAATAATATTTGGTAGGTACTGTACGTCAGCGCTGAGAGGAATGGCGCTTCGCAGGACGGCGTGCCCTGCATCCGCCCGCCTGTTACCCCTTCTTCCCCCCCTCCAACTGGCCATCCCACCTCTTGCCCCCCTCCCCGCTCGCTCAGCTGTCCTCATTCTTCGTCGTGCCCGCCAACCCCCCCCCCGCCCCGTTCGCGGTGAGGGCAGCTGTGGCGGGGGTCGGGGCGGTGATGATGGTGATAAAAAGTGATGGCCGAGGAGGTGGTGGCGGTGGTGGCGGTGGTGGCGGCGGCGGCTGCCACGCGGCACGCGCACTGCTTGCGGAAAGGGCACCACCGCTGCCCAGGTCGCCACCACCAGCCGCGTCACCGCAGTCGCCGTTGCCCGTCCCATCGCCCGCTGGTTGCCAGGGCGGCGACACCGCTGTCGACGCAGCCGCGCGGCCGCCCCCCGTCCGTGGCCGACGCGGGGGTGGGTGCCAACTCGCAGCGGGGGTGACGAAAACGAGGCAGGCAAGCAGGCATCCGCCGCCGCCGTCGCCGCCGCCGCCGCTCCCGCCGCCGCCGCCGTTGCAGCCGCTACCGCCGCGCCCACCACCGCTGTGGCCCGTGCCGGCACGAGGGTTGTAACACCCACGCTCAACGAAGAAAACAAAAACGGCCCCCGGCCTCGCATCGCTGGAATAGGTATGTCTGTGTGTACACATTGACGGGCGGTGGCCCCTTCTTGGGGCGGCCACCCCCCCGGCAGCCGCGGCAGGCCCGCCCGCCTGGGGGCGGCGCGCCAGGACGAGCACAGGAGCAACAGGGTCAGCCGCGCCCAGCCCCCACGCGGCCACCCCCATCCGCCTCACTCGCCCCCCTGCCTCGGGTCGATCAGGCCATCCCCAGTACCACGCCAAGGGACCCCACCAGCACCTCGCGCGCCCACCAGACCCCCCCCACTACCACCGCCGCCGCCGCGACCGCCCGGGCGGTCGCGGCCACCCCCCGCCGCGCGGCGGCGGCGGCCACCTCGACAAACACAGTATCGTTAAGGGCAAAGACGCGTGCCCGCGCGACAAGGACGGTGGCGACCTCGGCGTCTGACAGGCGCAGCGCGTTGAGGCCCTCCTCGTACGCCCGACGCACCGCCGGCACGTCTACCCCCGGGTAGGCAAAAACAGACAGGCCGGGGGTGCCGCGGTGTCCGCCTTTGCCGCCGCCGCCGCCGCCGCCGTCACCGTCGCCACCGCCGCCGCCCAGCCGGAGCGTCCGCCTCAGGATGCGGGCGAGCGTCGAGCCCCCCGCGGCGGGCGCAATGTGCATGGCGGTGGCGACGCCAATGAGCCCCACCGGCGGCACGGCGGCGCGGAGGGAGCGGAGGTACGCCACGTACGCCGCCACCGCCGGCGACGGCGGGGCGGCGAGTGCGGCCGCCGCGGCCGCCGCGGCCGTCGCCGGGTCGCGCGCGTCCCGCCCCCAGTGAAAGGCCACGTCCGCGGCGAGCGCGCGGGCGCGGTAGAGGGGTGGGCAGTGGAGCGCGCCGAGCCGCGGGACGGCCATCCGGCCGGCCGCGATGGTGGCTTCCAGCTCAGCATAGATGGTGGCAAACGCCACCACCGCTTGGCGGTACGCGCCGGGCGCGGCGGCAACCGCGGCGGTGGCGGCCAGCGCAGAGACGGTTGACGACCGGTGGGCGGCGCGGGAGGCGGCGCGGAGGCGGTCCATCAGTGGGGGGGGGGGGGTGTCGACGCCGGGTGCCATGGCAAAGGAGGCACCTTGAGCAGAGAGGCGAAGGGGGGGGGGAAGGGGGGCGGCGGGGGAGGGGTGCGGGAGGTGGGGGACGGTGCGTTGAAGGGAAGCAGGGTGGAAAAAAGGGGGAGGGCGGGGAAGGATAGGAGGGCAACCGTCCGTCCAGCCCACCAGACCGAAGGGGAAATACGGGGGGGCAGGAGGACGAAACAGGCCAGATGCCAAAAGCCAAGCGTGGCACCTGGATGCCAGATGGCTTCCAATGGAGAGGGAAGGGGTGAGAGTACGAAGGAGGGCCAGGCCGGACGCCGTCCGCGAGACAGACGGCTGGCCTCGCCCGCTCTGTGCCGGCCAGCAGAGGAGGTTGCGGGACACTGCGTGTTATTTACCGAACTGTACTGTACATACAGTATAGTTCTGTATACACAAATATATGTACTGTACATATGTACTGTACATACCATGGACGTCGTACGAGCAACCCGGCACATCCTTAACAGGTTTATTTTTGAATTCTTCTTTGGCCGGAGAGAAACCGCGTTTGGGCACTCCCCACCTGTTCGCGTCATCCCCGCATTGGTGGTGGTGTGTGGCCCACCGTCTCGACCATGACGGGCCCACCGCAGCCAATGGGCAAGCACCTCGGCTGAGTGTGAGGCCGTGGCGTGACCATCCGGATCATGGGCGAGAGCCACCGGCTGCAGTGGGCGTTGCCCGTGCACCTGAGACACGCGCCTGGAACGCGCGGGCCTGTTCTTCACACCGCTGCCCACGTGGAGCGTTCCGTTCGGCAACCGGCACCCTGGGGTGGGTATCTACCTTCTCCAGCGACTCCCCTTCCCCCCCCCGCCCCCTCTCCTTCCCAGCAGCCCCGCCATTGGCTGGAGCCGGCACCCCCCTCCCGGCACCCCCCCCGCCCTGCTCGGACATTGCCTGCGCTGTCCCACGCCATCCCACTGTTGCGACTCGAGCGCGCACCGTCGGCCGGGACGTTGGTGGTAGATATCCCGACCTCTCCTCACTTCGTCCTCCTCGCAGCTGCCCCCTCGCTCGCGCCCGCTATCCCTCCCTTCGCCTTCCTCTCTCGCGCTGGCACCCGCCCCGAGGTGATGGCCTTCACTGGCGTGGCGCTGCCCCGTGTTGCCGGCTCCGTGCTGCCTGGTCGCCACACCGCCGCGGCGCAGCGGACGCGCTGCCGACCAGCCGGACGACCACTGTCGGGCATCGCCGCCGTGCGGCGGCCGGCGGGTGGCAACGGCACCGGCAACGGCGCCGGCGCCGGCGGCGACTGGGTGATGAAGTCTGCCCCTCCCGCGGCGGCGTCGGGCGTCGCGCCCCGGCTGGCCGACCCCGCGGCCATGCTCGCCGGCATTAAGACATTCATTTTTGACTGTGACGGGGTGGTCTGGCGGGGGGACTCCCTCATTGACGGCGTCAAGGAGACGCTCGACTACCTCCGCAAGGACCTGGGCAAGCGCGTCTTTTTTGTGACCAACAACAGCACGAAGAGCCGGCAGCAGTACCTCGGCAAGTTTACCAAGCTGGGGCTGGACGTCGAGGCGGAAGAGATTTTTTCGTCCTCGTTTGCCGCAGCGGCCTACCTGGAGCAGACCAAATTCGCGGCGACGGGCAAGAAAGTGTACATTATTGGGGAGGAGGGCATCCAAAAGGAGCTCGAGCTGATTGGCGTGCCCTTTGTTGGCGGGCCAGATGATAAGGGCAAGGAGGCGGACATGTCGCCAGGGTCGGCAATGCCCCACGACGCGGACGTTGGCGCCGTCGTCGTTGGCTTTGACCGCCACGTCAACTACTACAAGATGCAGTACGCGCAGCTGTGCATCAACGAGAACCCTGGCTGCCTCTTTATCGCCACCAACCTGGATGCCGTCACCCACCTGACGGACGCCCAGGAGTGGGCTGGGAATGGAGCGATGGTGGGCGCCATCAAGGGCTGCACCGGCCAAGAGCCAATTGTGGTGGGCAAGCCCAGCTCCCTCATGATTGACTACATTGTGGACAAGTATGGGATGGCTCCCGGGGAGATCTGCATGGTGGGCGACCGGATGGACACGGACATCATGTTTGGCAAGAACAATGGGCTCCAGACAATGCTCGTGCTGTCGGGCGTGACGACGGAGGAGAAGCTCATGTCGGCTGATGCGGCTACGCAGCCTGACTGCTACGCCGACTCGATGGCCGACTTTATGGCGTGAACATACAGACTTCATTTTTTTTCTTTGCCCCGTGCTCTCCCACCAGTTCATATTGTCCCGTATCCCCTGTGCCTCGCCACTCGGCCGCGCCCGCGGGCCCCAGGATTCATCAGCTGTTAACTGCACAGGCCGCCGTCGGCGCCGGCGTTGCCTGGCGTCTGCGTGATGAGGGCGCCAGTTCCTGACCCGCAATGACTCACGTATGTACGGACGTACAGACTGTAGTCGGGCCCGGGCCATGCGTACACACACGGCGCCCGAGAGATTGCGGTGCTCCCACCCCTCATCGTTTTGTGCCCCGATTTTGAGAGCCCACTGTTCGTTGCGAAAATCGGTGGTCCATTTCGTCACAACGACAGGTGGCAAGTTCGGTACAGTGTTTTGGGGTTGAGGCAAGAGCGGGCGCTCACCCCCCGCTTGGGGGCAGGACCTCGTACACGGTCGTCTGCACGCGCGTCTCCCCCTCCTGCAGCACGCACGTGGCCTCCTCCGTGCCCAGCACCGCACTTGCCTCGACGCATACCGCCCCGTGGCGGTCATATCCATCGACGGCCATGTCAAACCCGTTGGCGGTGTAGAGCTGAAAGCCGGGCTGGTCACTCCACACCCGCAGCCGCCGGCCGGTCGCTACGCTGGTCAGGGCGGCCAGCAGCTGCAGGCCGCCGTGGTCAGTGCCGGAAGGAGCGATCACAGGGGCAGCGAGGGACGCGGGAGCGGGCAAGGCAGCAGTGGACAACGCGGTGGCGGCGGCGGCAGCCCCACCGCCCGTGTGGCCAGGCGCGCCAGGTACGACTGGACGGGCAGCGGTTGACACACCCTTGCCGACGGGCGGTGGGGGGCCCACCAAGAAGCAGTCGGCCGCCACGCCCAGCGGCCCATCGCCGGTCAGGTTGAGCCCCGCAGGCGAGTCGCCCAGCTCCCCCGTCGCGACGCACGCCGCGTCGGTCATGACGAGCCGGGTGCACGAGGACACCAGCCGGATGTCTTTGAGGACGCTCACCGGCGCGCCCCCCCCCCCCGTGGCCAGCACCCAGTAGGCGTGGTGGGTAAGGTTGACCACCGCCGGCCCCGCCCCGCCGTCATTGACCGTGGCGGCGGCAACGCGAAAGCCGCCCGGCCCGAGCGTGTAGGTGACCGCCACAGACACGCCGCCGGGGTGGCCACCCTCCCCGTCGCCGCTGTGGCGGCGGAGGGTCACCCACGCTTCCGCCTGCTCCCCGTCGCCAGACACGCCCACGTCTGCCGAGGCCACTGTCCACAGGCGACGGCTAAAGCCGATGCGGCCGCCGTGGAGGCTGGCGCCCCCGTCATTCGCGTCGAGCGGGTAGTCCACGTCCCCCACCCGCACCACCGCCCCGCGTACGCGGTTGGCGGTGCGGCCGACGAGGGCGCCCAGGTAGTGGCCATCAGCGGCCACGGCCGCCAACGACGGGGGGGTGAGGATAACGTTCACACCGCTGCCCGGCTCGCGGAGGTAGAGGAGGCGGGCGCCCGCGGTGGTGATCGCGGCGGTGCCGCCGCGGGGGGAGGTTAACTGCAGCACATCAATTCGGTCCCCAGAGGTCGGGTGGGCGCCCCACACCAGGCGGCGTACGGCCGCGCCCCGGGATGAGCCCGCCACCAGACAGCCCGACGCGGTGATGTACTCGTCCAGGGCATCGCTGGCGGCCTGGCTGGCCGACGCCGCCAGGGAGGAGGGGGATGATGTCTCCAACGGGGGGGCGGCCGTAGGCGCCGCCGTCTCCATGATCGTAACGTCGCGGATGAAGGCGTGACTGAGTAGAGAGCAAGTCAGGGGCGGGGCGGGCGGGGAGAGCAAGCTCGTCGGTTCATGTGCGTAGGGCCGGGCCTGCAGCAGAGCGCTGCCTGACCACCGCCGTACCGCCGGGACAGAGCGAGAGGGGACGCTCCGGACGGAATCAGGCTCGTTCCGCACCACACTGAATTGTCCCAACGCCGAACGTGCGGAAATGAAACACGCGCATTTTCACTTCAGCAACAGTCTCGGTCACGCTCCCACGCCTCACTAACACGCGTGCCTTCACCCGCGCGGCACTGCGTAGCCCCTGCGCAGCACTGCTTATCCCCTGTCAAGATACAAGCCCGATTTTGGCCAGATCTCTTGCTTCATTGTGCAAATTCTTGCCCTGCTCGAGCACGAAAATGAACGGCTCGAGCAGAATTTTGCTTTTCTGATCGAGGGGATGGGCTGAGGCCAAAGAATCTCCACCTGGATGACCGACACGACGGCCGCTGTCGGTATTCTGTCAACCAATGACAACAGCGGTGGCGCTGCTGTTTGCTGGACGGAGCGTTCCATTGGTCAGAATTCACGTTGTAGATGTTGAGCAAGGCGGAGAGATTTTTCCGTGCAGAACCTCGACAGCTGTCGTCGCGCAGGTTTTTGCTTAACCAGTGCGAGAGATTGCGCGGTTTTTAAACGCGTTTGTATAAACATTGCTCCCAAGCGTAGCGATGGTCGG
Organism: Pyropia yezoensis; assembly: GCA_009829735.1. Taxonomy (NCBI): domain Eukaryota; phylum Rhodophyta; class Bangiophyceae; order Bangiales; family Bangiaceae; genus Pyropia; species Pyropia yezoensis. The sequence continues at coordinate 26,199,819 of CM020620.1, forward strand.
TCGCTTCTTTGCGCTTCACGAGAGTGCTCTCCTGCCCCGTGCGCTTCCGGTCATACCTATGGTACGTTGCAGAAAAAAGATACATCGAGGATGTTCTCAGCTCGGGCCCAGGAGGCAGACCCCCCGTGGAAGGGTCCATGGCTGCCATGCTGACAGAGCATGCTGACACGGCCTTGCGCAATCACGCGGTCGCGCGCTCCCACGGCACTTGACAATGGAGAGAACCCCCGTCAGCAGCACCTTGAGGGCACCGGCAACTAATGCCCCTCAACTGGCGCCATCCTTTTCGGAAACATTTGCATGTCTCGGGCGTTCGTTGGGGCCCATGTAGTAACTGAGGCTTGGAAGCGGGGTGGTCGATATTAGAGTGGTTCCGGGGGACGTGCGGAAGGCGTTTTTTTCAGACCCTTTTTCCGTGTGCGAGAGCTCGACCGTCAAATGTGCTGCTGGGGCGGTAAATGTTCCATGGCATAAGCTCGCGTGATTGGCCGACTGCAGCTCTCCGGCGCCTCGTGCACGTTGCGTGTGAAGGCCGACAGCTGGGAATGATGGCAGCTGCCTGTGTGCAAGTGCCACGCCACGTCCCTCACCTGCACCCGCGCCGCAAGCGGGAGCATCGCGCAGACCCACGGCCTCGGCGGCGCCACAGCCCTCCCACCCCCCCCCCCCCCCCCCGCCCCCCCCACCGCTTTCCACCCTGCAGGTGCCACCCCGCCCCCCTGCGAGCGGTGGCGGCCACCACCGTGGCCATCTGCCGCGAGGTTGTGGTGGGTGACGTGTTTTTTGGGTTGGCACGCAACAGAGGGACTGGGGACACGCCTGACTTCCATATCAACGTTGGCGTTCTCTTTCTCCGCGCCCCCCCCCCGCCCCCCCCCCCCAATTCATCCCGCCAGCGCTTCTCCTCCACCCAATTATCTTCTGCCGCAACCCCCCGTCTCCCCTCCGCGCCCATCTCCATCGTTCTCATCCTCCCTCCGTCCCCCCCCCTCCCGCCCTCCCCAAAGCCGGCCATTCCCCTTCCCGCCGCCGCGTCCCATCGTGTGCATGATCCACCCTCCATTATCCATGCAGACCGCCGCGCGGCCGCCTACACCGACGCGACCACAACCGCGGCCGCCACCACCCCGCCGGCGCTGGCCGTCAAGCTCCCCCCCCACTCCCTCCCTCCCTCTCCCCCGGGCCCACTTAGCCCGCGTAAAGGGTGACGCGCTTGATGCCCCGGCGCGCGGGCGTCAAAAGCTAGGGGTGGAGCCTGACCAGCTCGCCGGCCGCCGCCGGCGCGGCGCCGCAAACCGACGGCGGCCCACCGCCACCCGCGCTGGCTGTCCAGCCCCCCCCCCCCTCCCTCTCCCCCCCTCCCCCGGGCCCACTTCGCCCGCGTAAAGGGTGACGAGCTTGATGCCCCTGCGGGGGCGCGACAAAAGCGAGGGGTGGCAGGGGACCAGCGCGGCGGCCGCCGCCGGCGCGGCGCCGCCAACAGAAGGCGGCCCGCCGCCGCCGGCACTAGCCGTCCAACACTCCCCCCCCCTCCCTCCCCCACCCTCCCCCTCCCACGGACCAACCGGGCCCGCGTCGAGCGTGAAGCGCCCGATACCTCTGCGGGGGGGTGCGAAAAGCCAGGGGTGGTGGGTGATCAGCTCGCCGGCCGCCGCCGGCGCGGCGACGCCAACCGACGGCGACCCGCGGCAGCCGGCACTGGCCGTCCAGCCCCCCCCCCCCCTCCCTCCCCCACCCTCCCCCTCCCGCGGGCCAACCGGGCCCGCGTCGAGCGTGAAGCGCTTGATACCTCTGCGGGGGGGGGCGAAAAGCCAGGGGTGGTGGGTGATCAGCTCGCCGGCTGCCGCCGGCGCGGCGACGCCAACCGACGGCGACCCGCGGCAGCCGGCACTAGCCGTCCAGCCCCCCCCCCCCCTCCCTCCTCTCCCTTCCTCCGGGCCCGCTTAGCCCGCGTAAAGGGGGACGAGCTTGATCTCTCACAGAAAAAACAAAATAATATACTGAAGTTCCTCTCTCACCCATTTCCGAAAATGTGCTACTCACAGATCGACTCGATCACCTTCTCAACACGATGAAACTGACCGGAAATCTGCCGCTCCGTGATAAGAACAGCCGCCAACGCCTGCAGGTGCAGCGGATGATCCAACAGTGTGGGATCGTCGTGCACCAGCCGACGGATGTAGCACTTGAGATCATTAAAGACCCCCTCAATTGGCTGAAGATCCGGCGAATACGGCGGCAGGCGGATGAAGTGAACACCGTTTGCCTCGAGGAATGCATCGCCAGCAGCATCGTGAATCGGAGCGTTATCAAACAGTAGAATGCAGTTGTCCGGTTGATCGTCCCATGGGTGACCCTCCAAGAACACGTTCATCTGGGGCACCAAGGTTTGACAGAAGATGAGCCAATCAGCTGCGGTCAAAGCGGGGCCGAGGACGCACGTATGCACCGCCTCAATGTTGCCCAATCCCGAGATTGCCATGGTCGTACTCGTCCGTGGGACCGACCTTGGATCACGATCCAGCATCCGCATTGGCTCATCCCGTGGGGCCCATCCTCGCTTGAGAAAGACATCCCCGCCATCCGTGTGGGTCTCATCAACGGATATGATGCACCGCCTGGGTATCTGCCTCATGAGCTGGCAGTGATGTAGGCGTGCCGCTTCATTCCGCTCTTGAAACAGGCGCTCGATTACCTTGCGAGTAAATCCCATCCGCCGGAAGTATCGCGAGAGCGACGCTGTGCTGCACTGCAGGCCGGCGAATTCGTCCTCGGCCAGGATGCCTAGCTCATCCAATACTCTGACATTGTCCTTGAGGGTGGCCGTAGGGTCTTGATCGATCAGCCAAACCATGGCCCGATGTAGTTCCTCGTTGAACTGAAGTCCATCCGCGTGGGAGTTGCGCCGTTCTGGCGTCGGCCAAACGGTGCCCGTCGCACGATAGTCCCTCAACCAGCGGGCCAGCGCGGCGCCCTTGCAGCCAATCACATCACAGACCTCCTTTCCGAAAGATCCACGTTCAATCATCGCTATCGCCGTCAAGCGCAGGTCCTCGGAAAACATGACGTCTCGGCAATAGACGGGTGTCGGAAACAACGCCAATCCTCGACCAGCAGCTGGCAGCACCTCAGACGGGGGGCGTCAGGGTCCTTGGGGAACGTGGGACGGCAGGAGCACGGGAGGGGCGCGGGTCGCAGTGACGGCGCCGTGTGGAGCAGGGGGTGAGGAAGCAGAGGCAGCAGCACGAACGCCGCCAGGAAGGTCTAGGGTCACCACTGCAGGTATGAGGTGGGCGTGTGGTGCGGAATGGATGGACTGGTGGTGGCTGGAAGAAAAACAGAGGTTATAAGCTTTTTTCGGGGGTCTGACGGCCCCGCTGGGGCCCTCGCACGCCCGCCCGTGCACCACGCGCAGCGCACAAAAAGTGGGTTCTGGGGGTGCTTCTGGCCATGGTGTGCCGGATGTAGCGCATGCGGCGCCCGTGGGCGCACGCCGGCCGCGCTGCGCCCAGACAGACAGTGGGAGAGGCTGTCATGCCACTTTTTCGAGCCGACAAACATTTTCCGCATCGGGAGAGATCATGATTGCCCCCAAGCGCGACAAACGTGTCAGTCGCTGACACGTAGCCCAGAATCATGCACGGACAATTATGGTGAACACGACACAAAGGCCTGACAATTTGTGGAGACGCCACGGCATTTTGTGCGCTGCATCTGTGCATAGGAGAGTGCTACGAGAACTCAGACACAGCATGAGGAGCCCGCCGCCACCTGCTTTCGGCGGCATCTGCGCACACACAAAGACAGGAGAGGGCCGGTGGTGCATGAGCACCATGAATTCGGATTTTCCATATTTTTTGTTTGCACAATCACCAGTCGGATCGCTTTCCGAGCTGTCTGCTCCGCATCTGCGGGGACGCCACGACATTCTGTGCGCTGCATCTGTGGACGGGAGAGTGCTATGAAAACTCTGAAACGACATGAGGCGCCCGCCGCCACCTGCTTTCGGCGGCATCTACGCACACACAAAGACAGGAGAGGTCCGGTGGTGCATGAGCACCATGAATTCGGATTTTCCATATTTTTTGTTTGCACAATCACCAGTCGGATCGCTATTCGAGCTTTCTGCTCCGCTTATGCGGGGACGCCACGACATTCCGTACACAGCGTGAGGCGCCCGACGCCACCTGCTTTCGGCGGCATCTGCGCACACACAAAGACAGGAGAGGGCCGGTGGTGCATGAGCACCATGAAATCGGATTTTCCATATTTTTTGTTTGCACAATCACCAGTCGGATCGCTATCCGAGCTTTCTGCTCCGCATATGCGGGGACGCCACGACATTCCGTACACAGCATGAGGCGCCCGACGCCACCTGCTTTCGGCGGCATCTGCGCACACACAAAGACAGGAGAGGGCCGGTGGTGCATGAGCACCATGAATTCGGATTCTCCATATTTTTTGTTTGCACAATCACCAGTCGGGTTCGCCTTCGGAGCTGTCTGCTCCGCGTAGGCGGGGACGCCACGACATTCTGTGCGCTGCATCTGTGCACGGGAGAGTGCTATGGGAACTCTGACACAGCATGAGGAGCCCGCCGCCACCTGCTTTCGGCCGCATCTGCGCACACACAAAGACAGGAGAGGGCCGGTGGTGCATGAGCACCATGAATTCGGATTTTCCATATTTTTTGTTTGCACAATCACCAGTCGGATCGCTTTCCGAGCTGTCTGCTCCGCATATGCGGGGGCGCCACGACATTCTGTGCGCTGCATCTGTGGACGGGAGAGTGCTATGGGAACTCTGACACAGCATGAGGCGCTTGCGGCCACCTGCTTTCGGCGGCATCTGCGCACACTCACAGAGTAGGAAGGCAGATGATTGTCCGCATTCGGCGTCCCTTTTTTGCAGCTGTATGTGTCAAGTACATCATCATTGTCCGTGCATGATTCTGGGCTTCGTGTCAGCGACTGACACGTTTGTCGCGCTTGGGGGCAATCATGATCTCTCCCGATGCGGAAAATGTTTGTCGGCTCGAAAAAGTGGCATGACAGCCTCTCCCACTGTCTGTCTGGGCGCAGCGCGGCCGGCGTGCGCCCACGGGCGCCGCATGCGCTACATCCGGCACACCATGGCCAGAAGCACCCCCAGAACCCACTTTTTGTGCGCTGCGCGTGGTGCACGGGCGGGCGTGCGAGGGCCCCAGCGGGGCCGTCAGACCCCCGAAAAAAGCTTATAACCTCTGTTTTTCTTCCAGCCACCACCAGTCCATCCATTCCGCACCACACGCCCACCTCATACCTGCAGTGGTGACCCTAGACCTTCCTGGCGGCGTTCGTGCTGCTGCCTCTGCTTCCTCACCCCCTGCTCCACACGGCGCCGTCACTGCGACCCGCGCCCCTCCCGTGCTCCTGCCGCCCCGCGGTCCCCCGCGACGCTTTTTGTCTGCGTCCCCGTGCTGGTGCAAGCCGATTGCTACGTGTCACGGCGTGTGTATCGACGCATCCTGCGAACTTTTCGGGCGGTCTAAGATGGTTCGGTGCTTTCTTTGCGGGCTGGACTCTACACAGTTTGGCCACAACCAACGCTCATGCTCTATGCGCAAGTTTCGGTGTGTCCGGGGGCTGCCGGCCGATCATCCGTTTCGACCCCCTGGGCCAGATGTGCCCTGCACCAACCTCAAGTGCTCTCATGCGCGAAAGTGCGCCAAGTGTCACGACATTGGTCATGACAGCGACACCCTCGAGCTCGACGCGGAGCGCTACGCCATCAACGAGATGTCGAAGGGACGGTCCATCACGAGACGAGCCAGCGCAGGGCCCATGAAGGGCATCGACTTCGTCTGCCGAAACGTGGACGATACCAAGGCCGCAAGCATGTGTGCTGGCATCCCAGCCGGCTGCGCAGCCAGGTTCAACGAGCGGCAAGTCAAGGCATCGTCTGTCGGTTTGATGGCTGGCAACCTCTTTGCGGTTGGCTCTTCCCCCGCGGACACGATCGATTTGATTGGACAAGGGGAGATCAAATCAAGCACGATGCACAAATCCAACAAGCGGGCGCATGAGTTGGCGATAGGCGGCAGGAAAGCGGGAATGAGCGCTGTTAATGCTGCCCTGGCTGCCGCAGAGCAGATTCGGCGCGAGAGCAGCAGTGGAGGCGGCTCTCTTCCGGCCAAGTCTACCATTGGACCAGCGTCCTCAGCGCAGTCGCTCTCGATTGCTGCGAGGGCGGCCAAGCGGATCAAGGCTGATGCGCTCGCGACAGAGTTGAGGGGTCGCTCTCGTGACCCTGCCGCGTCTAGCGGCGAAGGCGCGTCGATGGCACCAGATCACAGTGGCAACCTGAGCGGCTGGGGACCCGGGCAACGTGCTCGGTTTGCCTCTGCCCTGCCATTGGTCCCTCCTGACCGGCGGGTGGTTTGGAGCTCTCGCGGCGTCGCTGAGCAGGCAATGGCCAGCGTGCACGGGCCTGATTTCGCCGAGACGCACACAGGACTGACTGGTCGTGTCGTGAAAAGCGCGACAGACAGTCACTTGACGGGCTTCGCACTGATGTGTGGTGCCTTTTCTCCTGCCGATGTCGCGGAACGCCTGTGCTCGTGGCGATCTGACGATGGGGACATCTCAAAAGCTACGTTATTGGTTATGTTTTCGGCGTGGGCTGAGGGATATGTCGCATCTCTTCTTTGACATTTTCATTTTTTTTAGTTTGTATATTTCTGAGCGACATCTTTCCCCGGCACTCCACCTCGGCCGTCTGCTCTGTGGCCAGGCGGCCGGCGCGACGGTGGCGGCGGCCGGCGCGACGGCGGCGGCGGCCGCCCCCTCCCCCCACGCGCCCGACGCCCTGCGCCGCCGTGGCGGCGGCATCGGCCGGCCGGCCGCCGCCCCCCTCCCTAGGCGACTCCCTCGCGGCGGCCACGGCGGCGACGAGCGCCTCCCGCTCCAACGCACACAAGCCTGCGAGGAAGGTGACGAGCAGCGTTGGAGTCGCCGCCCGCCGCGGGCGCGTGCGCGGCCGCGCCGCGGCCGTTCCCTGCCGCATCCGTCGCTGCCGGCCAGCCGGGCGCTGCCGCGGGCGGTGTCGTCGGGGGACTTCCGCCCCTCCGTTCCGCCGCCCTCGGCTCGGGTGGCGGCGGCGGCGCACACCACCATGGCGGGGACTGGTGACGCCGTGCCGCCGCCGCCGCCGCCGCGGCCGCCGCCGCCTCTGCCGTCACCGATGCCGGCGGCGACGCCCGCGGCGACGCCGGCCGCGACACCGGCGCTGGCGCCACTGCCGGGGCGGTGGCCGCCGCCGCTGACGGCGGCGGCTGCGCCAGCCGCCGCCACCCCGTCGGCGGCAGCGCGCACGTGCGTGGCAGCAGAGGGTCGCACGGCGGGGGCGGGGAGCCGTACACGGTCGCGCCGTGCGGCGGCGGGGAGCCATGCACGGCCGCACCAGCAGCGAAGGTCGAAGAGGAGTGGGGGGGGGACGCCGGGGGGGGGGGGCACGGGGACGGGGCGGCGGCAGCTGCGGCAGCGCCACCGCCCGCCACACGGCGCGGCTGTGCGGGCGGCGACTGGGACGGCGACCGGGACGGCGACCGCGGCGGCGTCCGCGGCGGTGACCTCGGCGGCAGCTGAGGTGGCGCCTGCGGCTGAGACCGCGGCGGCAGCTGGAGTATCGACCGCGGCGGCGACGGCAGCGGCACCCGCGGCGGAGACCGCGGCGGCATCCGCGGTGGCGACCGCACGGGCACCCGTGGCGCCGACGGCGACAGCACCCGCAGCAGCAACCGCGGCGGCGCCCACGGCGGTGACCGAGGCGGCGACCGCGGTGGCGACGGCGAGGGCGCCCAAAGTGGCGACGGCGGCGGCGACGGCCGCGGCATCGGGAAGGGTGGAGGTGGCCGCCAGGACAAGACGGACGGCAGTGGCGGCCGCGGCGCCGCGGCGCCCGCCGCTGACTGAATGAAAAGAGACAGGAGTTTGTTAACTACAGTGTGTATTTCTGCACGGGCCCCGGCCCTTGTCAACCGACAGCAGTCGTCGACCTTGTGTGCAGGGGTCGGCCTGGCGGCTGCGCGCATGCGTGGCGGGCGGGCCCCGCGGCGGCGAAGTCGATACAGGACGGGGAGGCCAACGGGGCTGCTGTGCGCTGAAGTAGCCGCCGTTCCCGTGGCCGGGGGAGCGAGCACCAGTCCCTGTGGCGGGATGGGGGGGAACCGGGCGGGAGACGCCGCCCCCACTGCCGTCCACGGAAGGAGGGAAGGGAAGAGCAGGGACAACCACCCGCGGCGCTCCAGGCCACCCCAGGCGCCCTTCACAGAAAGAGACCTTTTTCCACATGTTGTCCTTCCCTGCGGCGCACGCTCTCTTCACAGTGCCGCCTTCTGTGTGGACGTCTCCGGCGCGCACCCACCCCCCGCTCCTCATCTCCACCGCCAGGGACGAGACGGGCTAATCGACACAAGCGACGTGCCCTTGCGGCCGAAAACAGCTAGTGGGACCAGGTCGGTGCCGGCGCAAGCCACCGCCGTCGGGCCGCAACCAAGGAAAAGAGGGCGACCCACTCCCCCCTTCTGCGTTCGCGGCGTTGCCGACACCTCGCGCTTTCCAATTCAATCCCAGACTCGAGCGGCGGTTGCCCCGTTCCGACGTCCCCTGCTGCAACGGGGCAGAGCCGAAGTGGTGGCGGGTTTTGCAATGAAAGAAGGGGGCACGTGCTCGGATGTCTGCCATCCGGATGCACAGCTACGCCCCCACCTGTGCCACCCGCCAACTGCTCGGCTGGCCGCGCTGCGGTGCCACATGCCGACTGCCACTGCAGTGGCGGGTAGCACAGACAGAGAGGCAAAGGGATAGACATGAAAAGAAGTAGAGTACCGTATATCCTAACGACAAGAGAGAGTTGGCTTGCTGTAGATGGTGAGCCCCGGGCCTCCCCGACGGCTACTCGCTCCATAAAATAAATAACACGCAGACACACGCACGGGATGAACAAGAGAGGCCCCCACGGGCAGGAGCAGGGGGGGGGCGACGGCGGAGGGAGGAAGGGACGGGGGCTTGGCGGAGGGAGCGACAGCTGCGCCCCGCCGTCGCAGGGACACCCCCCCCCCCCTTGCCGCCCTAGACCAAGTCAGGGAACGGGGGGGGGGAGGGGGAAAGAGAAGAAGGAAGAGGGTGGCGTGCGGTGGAGAGGAAAAGGGTGACCTGGCCGAGCACTTCCGCCAGGGCACCCTCGCGAGGCCAGTGGAGGAGGGTGAGCAGGGCGGCGGCTGCGGGGCGGGTGGGCGCGGGCGCCGCGGCCCGCCGCCGCCGGCGCCTGTCGCCCACTACCGTGATGGCGCTCCGCCCCCCTCACAGGTACTGGTTGTACGCCTTGGGGCCGACCCCCTAGTAGTCGTGGACGGGGCGCTTGACGTACCCCTGGTTGAGGCACGCCCCCTCGTTCTCGTCCATCGTCGGGTCGTCGGGGCCGCCGTACCAGGTGGCCCGGCCGCTCCGCCACTTGTCGTCCCAGCCAAAGCCGCCGGCCACGGCGGGGGCGGGGGCCACCGTCACCAACGCCGCGGCGGCGGCGGCGGCGGCGAGGAGGAGGGCGGCGGCCGCCCCGACGCGAGGCCTCGGTGCCATGGCGGCGGCGTCAGGGGGGTACTGGGGAAGAGGAGGGGGAGGAGAGGAGGAGGAGCAGGAGCAGGAGGAGGAGGAGGAGAGGAAGAGGGTGGTAGGCAGAGGGAGGATGGGGGGGATGCGAGGGGCTGGGAGGGACGCGTGCGGTGAGGTGGGCGGGCGGCAAGACGAGCGGAGGGATGTCGGCGTCAGGGTGTGGGAGGCGGGAGGTAGCCGAGGTGGGTCTGGCGAGGCGGGTGGTGGCTGCTGGCTGCTGCGGTACGGAAGCGGGTGGTCTGGGTGAGGGACCCCCCCCCGGCGGCGCTTATGTACACACCCTGGGCACGGCGCCCCCCCCCCCCCCCCACCACCACCCCCCCCCCCCCCCTTCTCGCCACAACGGCGGTGCAAGCGCCTGCCCCAGGCTGCCGACGCTACCCCCCCCCCCCCCCGCCGGCCGTGCGCAGCGGCAGTGTCTGCCACCAGGGGCGGCAGCCAGCCAGCCACCGCCCTCCCACCCCCCCCCCCCCCCCCCCCCCCTCTCCCAGCAGCGCCGTGGCAGCCCCCCACTCGTACCTCCGCCCCCCATCTCCGTCGCTCCCCCACCTCCGCTACAGGGGGGGGGACGCGTCGGCATTGGCGGTCAGACGGGCGGGGGGCGGTGGCGGCCAGTCCACAGGGCGTGTGCGTGTTGGGTCACGCCGCCCCCCCCCCCCCCCCCCCCCACCCCCCTCCTCCCCCCGCACCCCCCCCAGCAAGACTCTGCGCCTCCCCTGCCGGCCGCTGCCGGCGGCGGCATGGCCGCCGCGGTCACGGCCGTCCCACAGCCACAGCCACACCGAGCCGCCCCGGCGGGGCCACAGCCACCACACCCGCCGCCGCCGCCCGCACCCACCCTCCGCACGCCTCCGCTACCCCCCCCCCCTCCCTCCCTCCCCCCCTCCCCCCCCCCCCCAAACAGACTCAGCCGCATCTCCCCGTCAGGCAGACGCCACGCTGCCGCCCATTGCCGCTGCCGCTGCTGCCGCTGCTGCCGCCACCGCGGCAGGGGGGGGGGGCGGGGCGGGCGGGACAGGCGGGCGGGCGGGCGGGCGGGCGGGCGGCCACACCAAGAGGGGCGGGGAGGGGAGGGGAGGAGGAGGGGGAGGGGGAGGGGGAGACGAGACACCCAGTCTCTCTCACCCCCGCTCCCCTCCCCCCCCCCCCCCCCCCCTCGCCGTCGGTCGGCAGCGGCAGGACGGCGGTGCGCGGCGGCACGTCGGGAGAGGGGGGGCATCGAGCGAGAGAAAAGAAAGGGGGGGGGGGGGGGGGGGAGGGGGGGGGGGGGGGGAGGTGGGGAGGGCAAGAGAGAGAGGAGCAAGAGGGCAACGGCGGGTGTCGCGCAGAGTCCGACGCCCCCGTCCCGCCCACATCCCATCCCACCCTCTCTGCCCACCGCAGCTCTCACCCCCCCCCCCCCCCCCCCCACCCCCCCCCCCGCCCGGCCCCCCCCTCCCACCGGGCATATTTACGAGCCAGAGGGGCACACGTCGCGATGCGGGCGACAAAACGGATTCCGCCCCCCCCCCCCCCCCCCCCCCCCCCCCCCACGCACCCCCCCCCGCCGCCGCCACCACGCCACGCCACACCACACCACCCCCTCCCGCGAATGGGGTGGATACGCCTCCTGGCGGGCGCGACGGTTCACCCGGTGGCGGCGGCGGTGCGCGCCCACTCCCCCCCCCCCCACCCGGGGGTGAGGCGATAACGGCAGTGTGGGCGCAGGGGGCGTTGGTGTTCTGGGCGCAGGGGGCGTTGGTGGGGGGCGGCGCCTGGCGGGGGGGGGGGGTGTGCCAGCCACGTCGGCGGCGGCGGGGTGGGGCTGGTCTCCGCCCAACTCCGCCCGCCGCTGTCGCCCTCCAGCGGGGGATGCCTCGGCAGCCTTGTGGCACCATGGCACGACGCCGCTTCGGGGGCAAGAACGCTGCCTGATTGTGCCGCGTGCGTATCGAGACACGGCGGGCAATATGGCACGAGCACCTCATTGGCCGAGGCGCGTGGCCCGAAGGTTGTCCGAGAACCGACAAAAGAACGCCCCTTGTATCTTTTTTCTGCAACGTACCATAGGGAGGTGGCGACTACCAATCGCCCGAGCTGTTGTAGGCAGAAAGCATGAAACGGGGGCAAAAGCGGTGTCTATGATGCCTTGAGGGGGGGTCGATGCAGGTTTTATGCAGGTGTTTGCTCGAGAATTTCCCAAAAAAGCAAGAAAATTTTGACAGGCGATCAGCAGTGCTGCGCCGGGTACGGCGTCCGGCATTGCTCGTCCCGCCTTCCTGTTCACCCGCACGAAAGTATCGCGGCGACGGCGACGGCGGTGACCATTAGCATCGCGCGCCCGTCGCGCCGGCGGGCAGCGCCCGCCCATGACTCGTTATCTTCAGAGGGAGCGGAGGAAGAACACGCTTTCGAGGGGGTAGCGCGGCGGCAGTTGCGATGCGGGGCGTGAGGACGGTTGCGCGTTGGTGTTGGGCTGTCTCCGTCGCTGCTCGTGGTGAATTGTCTTTCGTCGTACTCGAATCCTCGTGCGCCGGCGCGGCGGCCCCCGCTCCCCTTGCAGCAGCAGCAGTCGTTGCGCTGCCACCTGCCGCCACGCCTCGGCTGCGCTCCTCACCCCACCGTCTGCCTGAAAGCTCAGCCCAAACCCACCTCCACACAAAACAGTGCCGTCAATGTCCCTTCCAGGAGGGCTCTGGCAGAGCCCACCGCCGGCGGCAGCGACGCGGGAAATGTTCAACGGGTCACGCAGCAGCCGCGCCCACCCCATGCAGAGGCCAATGGCGTCGTGAGGGGGCGCGCGCGCGGTGTCACGCCTGCCCGTTGGCGGACCCCCCCCCCTCCGACGCCCCCTCACCCCCCCCCCCGCCGACCGCCGCCGCACACACTCGCGGAGGGACACGAGGTAGGCGTCCTCGAGGTGCTGCGCCAGCGAGTCCCCCGACGTGACCGCGTCCCACAGCGCCTGCTCCGCGTGGAAGAGGTCCTCCATCGCCGTCCACCGGCGGCCGAGCAGGTCTGCCGTGTCGGCCGCCGCCGCCGCCGCCGCCGCCGCCGTTGCCGCCGCCACGGCGGTCGTGTCTGCGTCACTGGCGGCGGCCGCGTCGGTCGCCACGTCCCCGTCGGGCGCCCCTGTCTCTGCCTGTTCGTGCGACGCCGGCGCGGCGCCCGCCCCCCCCTCCCCCCCACCGCCTTCCGCCACCACCGCCGCCGTGGAGCCTTCCACCCACAGCTGCCCCGCCGCGTTCACCAACACCGCCCGCCCCACATGGCGGTAGCTCCCCGCCGGCGCGCGGGCGACCACGTCCACGTCATTGACGACGCGGAACGCCGCCGGCAGCAGCGCGTCGACGGCCGCCCCAAACGCGGCATCCCCCACCTTGGGCTGACCAAACGAGTAGAGGACGGGCGGCCGGCCACCCGGGTGCCGCGCCGCCACGTCGGCGGCGGCGAGCGTGGCGAGCGCACCGCCCAGCGAATGACCGGTGAAAAAGACTTCCCAGTCGCGGCCAAGGCCGCCGGTGAGCGCAGATAGCTCGGCGAGGAGCGGCTCCCGCACCGACGCATAGCCGCGCAGGAAGCCAAAGTGGACCAGTGGGGTATCCGCTTCAGGAGTGGTCGCGGCAGGGGGAGGAGGATCCTCTGACTTGGAAGGTGCCACTTTGCCCGCGGCAGGACCGCCCCCCCTCCCTTTCCTCATCTTGGCCGCCGCCTCCCGAGCAGCATCAACCATTGTCCCATGCTGGCAGCCACGCCGCCGCCGCCCCCCCCCCCCCCCCCTCCTAGGTCAATCGGCCCACCTGGAACCCACGGGACCTGCCAGGCCATGGCGTCCGTCGCGAGGTCCTTCCAGCTGACCGTCTCGGTTCCCCGAAAGGCCACCACCGCCAGCCGCCGCCCCGGGTCCCGCCATATCCACACCTCCGTGTCCGTGTCGTCCGACTCGAGAAAGAAAGCGCGCTCCAACCGGGTGTGGCACAGGCGACCGTGCGCCGACTCTGCCGCGTCCATCACCTCCGTGGCGAGGGCCTTCCATTCCTCGCCCATGGGGGTGGCCGAGATGGCCGCCTCAGCGTCCTCCCAGGTGGACTCGTCCGCCTCGACCAACGCCCCGTCAGCGCTGCCGTCGCCATCGCCAACGCTGCCGCCGTTGCCATTGTCCACAGCTGACGCCGCGTCGGCCGCGTCAGCAGCCTCCACAGCGGCCTCAACCTCTTCGCCTGCTCCCCCCCCCCTCAGGGGGATGTACCCCACATCCACCACCAGCGCCATCCCCGATGACAGAGCCGCTGCGAGGGTGGCGTCGGCTTCCCGACCCGCCGCGGCAGCAGCGGCAGCAGCGGCGACCGATGTGCGCCGCTCGGCGCGGCGGAGCGCATCCACAGCGGCAGCTGCCTCGCGCGCAGTGTCGGCCAGCATCGCCGCCGCCGACGAGGGCGCCCCGCCAAGGAGGGCCAGTGCCCGCGCTGCCGCATCAGTGAGCGGCGGGGCGGGGGGGCGCGGAGCATTGGGCTTCAGGGGGGACAACGCCTCGCCATCCATGACGTCGCCAATAGAATGGTCAGAGGCCAGGGAGGGCGGAGGTGCATCGCTGGTGCCACCAGCCGAAATGGCCTGCTCCACAGAGACCGCCACTGTGGGCACGACCGCGTCGGCTTCAGCCGGTGGGTCCACAGCGGCCGGGTTACTTCCCCCGTCAAGCAACGCGGGCGACGCCGCCGCCGGCGGTGGTGCTCCCGGCTGGCGCAGCCGGATGGGCACAATCAGGCGGGTGCGCACGCCGTCGGGTGACAGCTCCTCCTGTACACCATCTTGGAGCCCTCCCGTCACGTCGGCTTCCGGGTCGACGCCGCCCAGGGGCAGCGCCACGGTGCCCAGTGGCCGGCGCTCCATTACGGCCGAGCGCGACGAGTAGACATCAATGTATGCCGTCGGCACGGTCGGCGGCGAAGCGTCGTCGTCGCCGCCCGCACTCTCCCCGCACGACGGGGCGTAGAGGAAAAAGTCGCGGCGGTAGGCCGGGCGGTCCACCACGACCGGCCCGTACCGGACTTGAAAAAATAGGGCACCCTCAAACAGAGCGTGCGACCACGACCGCTCCACCCGGTCAATGGCCAAGCGGAACATGCCGCGGGAACGGCCCGCCAGGATGGACGTGGATGGGTAGGCCACCCGTACCCGCGCCGCAGAGGCGGTACCTTCGGTGGGCGGCTCCGCCCCCGCGTCACCAGCCGGGGGGCAGTCTGCTGCCGCCACCCCGGTGCGGGTCAGCCACAGCGAGCCCGGCGGCGGCTCGGCGTACGACTCAAACGCGTACGCGGCGAGCGCGAGGGCGGTGGTCATCTCAAAAGGGGGGCCCCCAGCGCGGGGCGCCACGGCCGCCCCCGCCGATACCGGTGGCGGCGCCCCCATCGACCGCCCCGCCGCGGAGCGGGCCTCGCGCAGGAGGCGCTCGGGGGAGGCTGCGGCGGCAAACCCGCCCAACTGGTCCGCCAGGCCCGTGAGGGCGTCGACAAAGGGGAGGCTGCTCATACCGCCCGCCGGGGGGGGGTCCAACTGCCCCGCAACGTCCGACAAGAGGTCTGAAAAGGACACAGCGCCGGCAAGAGGAGGGGCGGCCACGGGTGGGGGCAGCGCCAACGCGGCAACCCCACCGGGGGCGCCCGCCTTGGCCTTGCCGCCATCAACGCCGCCCCCATCGCCATTGCCGCTCGCAGCCCGCCCCCTCCCCCATCTTTCCGTCGTTGCGTCGGTCGCCGTGGCGCCATCCGCAGCCACCCCCTCCGCCTCTGCTGCAGCGGCAGCTGCAACCACAGCCGCCTGCCCCGCCTGCTCGGCCGCGGCTGCTGCCGCTAACGCGGCCGCAGCCGCCTCCTCGGCAGCTGTTGCCGCCGTTGCTGCCGCAGCTGCCGCTGCAGCTGCTGCCGTAGACGCTGCCGACGCCCGCTGACGCTGCCGCGGCCGCCGCTTCCCCCGCCGCGGCAGCGGGGTTGGCGCTGGGGGTGAGCGGCGGCGGTGGCGGCAGCCACGCCGCGTCCCCCTCCTTGGGCCGCCGCCGCCCGCCCCCCGCGCCCCCCCAGCCCGGCCAGCCGAGGCCGGCAGTGGGCGCCTCGGTTCCACCGTGTCGGGGCCGCCGCGCCGGGCCGCCGCACCGCGTGGCGCAACGGCGCCGCCCGGGGGGGGCGGCAGGGAGGGGCAACGAGCCGGCGAGGCGGCCGCCACTGCCGGTGCGCGGCCAAAGCGCCAAGGGCGGTGGGGTGGCCAGGAAGGCTGGGAGGGGGGGAGGGGGGGGGGGTAGCAGGAGCGCTGGTTGGGGGGCGGGAGGGGGGGCGGAGCGCGCCATGGAGCGAGACAAGAGGCCCACAGCCGGCAGCAACCGGCAAGTGCACACGGGAGTAAGGTGCAAGGTGATATGAAGGTGGGAAGGGGAGAGGGGAAGGAAGATGAGGGGAGAGGGCAGTGGAGGACAGGTAGGAGATGGGGTAGAGGAAGGGGGGTGGGGACAGTAAGGCATGGGGAGGCGGCAAAGCGGCGGCAAGAGGGGGGAGCGGTCCAGCGCGGCAGGAACCCCCTGCAAGATGGAGGTGTTGCGTCGTCA
Source organism: Pyropia yezoensis (assembly GCA_009829735.1). Taxonomy (NCBI): domain Eukaryota; phylum Rhodophyta; class Bangiophyceae; order Bangiales; family Bangiaceae; genus Pyropia; species Pyropia yezoensis. The sequence continues at coordinate 26,216,046 of CM020620.1, forward strand.
CTGGTCCCTGCCGTGCTTCCACTGCTGACGAGCCGATCCTCTCCGTACAGTACAGACGTGTACAATGCTGTACTGTAATTACAAAGTACGAACAGAGGAGCAGAAGTGTCCAGTCTTCCTGCACAACAAGTATGGTGGCGGAATGCAACAGAAAGTTGGCTGGTGTGACGTGCAACCGAATACTTGATGCCAACACAATGCAAACGCCCGAACAGAGTGCATGAGGCCAGACGTCGCTCTCCCCAACACGCGGCTCCTCTCCCCAACACGCTGCTGCGTTCTCTCGACCGGCCGGCCGGCGCTTGCATCCACCTACCTCCCACCGTTTGGTTAGACAACGTCCGGCGACTGCCTGGCCGCGCCGCCCCCTCCCCCCCACCGCGCGGGGCGACGGCCGGCAGGGGCAGCCATGGCGGTGGCAGCGGCATTGGCCGCAGCGGCGACGCCACGCCGCGCGGCCCCCCCAATGTCGGAGGCGACCCGGCAGCGCCGGTGACAGCGCCGGCGGTAGCGGTGGCGGCAGCACCTGCCCCCTCCCCTCCTCCCTACTACCACTCGCTGGCGGGAGCCTCCTTGCCGCTGACGCTCACAGCCTCGGCCGACGGCAGTGGAGACGGCGGGGGGCGGCGGTAGCGGCGGCAGCGGCATCGGCGGCGGCAGTGGCGGCAGTGGCGCCGCCGCCGCCCCCGCCACCGCGCCGCCCCCGCCCTAGTCGTGCTGCCCCTCTTCTCCACCACCGTCACCCCCGACGGTACGCCGCTGTCGGCGCAGCGGGCGGGCCTGTGTGGGCGCTCGCCGGCCCCGCTGGCTGTGGTGGCGACGGCAACGGCGGCGTCGACGGCGGCGAAAGCGGCGACGGCAGCAATGACGGCGACGAGGATGGCCTGGTGGCTGCCGGCGCCCACCCAGCGGCCGATGCCGCCCACGTGCTGGGCGTCCGCCAGACGGGGGAGGCGTTTGTGCAGCTGTGGCGGGTGTGGGCGCCCGTCGCGCCGGCAGCACCAGCAGCGGCGCCGGCGGCGGGTGCCCCATCACCCGACGGGAGGGAGCCGCCACCGCCACTGTGGCGCCCCGCTGCCGCCGGACCCGCCGCGCCTGTGGCGCCCGCTGCGGCCGGACCCGCCGCGCCTGTGGCGCCCGCTGCCGCCGGACCGCCCGCGCCTGCCGCCGCCGCCCCGCCGACGCACCTGGCGGGAGCGCGTCGCGGCCGCGGCGGCAGCGGCGGCCTGGCGCCCGCGGTGGTCGCGACGCTCCGCCACCAGGCGGGGTGACGTGGGACCTCGCGTGGGGCCCCCCCGTGGCGGCGGCGGCCGCCTGTTGGGTGCCGCGCTCGGCGACGGCTCGGTCGCCGTCTACCGGGTGCCGCCGGGCCTGGCCGCCCGTCTGACCGTTACCGCCGTCGAGGCGGCGGGGAGGTGTGGCGTCTCGAATTGGCGGGCGGCGGCCTTGGTTGGCGCCTCGCGTGGGCTCCCCCGCTGCGCCGTCGACGGCGGCGGCGGCGGCGGCGGCAGAGGCGACGGCGGCGGCGGGGCGTGACGTGCCACCCGCGTATGCGCTCCTGGCCGTCGCGTCCACGTCGGGGGTGCTCCGTGAGTACCGCCTGCCGCTGGAGTGTGTGCCCGCCGTCGCCGGGCCAACGGCGACACCGGCG
>CM020620.1:26218196-26247976 GCA_009829735.1 Pyropia yezoensis
TACTGTGGCCTCATCCGCGGCCGTCATCCTGGCAACGCTCTTGCACAGTCGAAGCAGAACGTCTGGGGACCACGACCGTCGCTCGTCATCCGCCCTCTTCGAATCCTCCGGTACCACGTCAATCGAAGAATTATCTGGGTCGTACCAACTCGTCAGCTGGCACATCACGTGCCTTGCGGCCTTCCGCAATGACTTGTCCGATGACAATAGTAGAACGAGCCCGGTGCCGGCAAGGGTATACACAGCGGCCGACAAGTGAGTAACGACTTCGTCGTTCTCCTCGAGGGAGGGGTTGCCACAAAACGGCCGGTAACACCACGGAGAAGCTGCGAAACATACGCAACGACAGCTGCGCTCCACGAACCAAACCCGGGGATCTGCGTAGGGGTAGCAGCCGGCACAAATGCGAGGATCCCTGGTAAGGAAAGCATCTCACACATGGACGGACGAACAACCATGGCAAGTGCACGGGCGGCCGGGCCATGGGCGTCTTGTTCCGTTGCACCGTGCATGGATGTCGACATGGCCTGGACATCTCACGCCAAAACCCGTGCACAGCTTGACGCGAGAAACTTGGGTGATGAGACTCGCTGACGGAGTCGCCCGCCAGAGCGAGGGTGGACCACTCTCGATGAGTCTTCGGTCACAAGCGCAGCCAGAGCGTTCGTCGCCGCCGCCGACGACCAACAGCCCGAGCACCATGCCATCGACAGAAAGCGGAGGATATCACCCGCACCTACGTAGTCCTCAACAAGCGTCCCATTTCTCAAGCCAGACAAGAGGAGGAGACACACAGCCTCCACTACAGACTCGCCCAGAAAACCGGGCGCGGTCGGTAGGGCTGGCGCGCCTGGTCACTCGCACCGCTCGCACGGGGCAGCAGCGGGACGTCGCGCTGGTCCACGCGCCGCCCCATGGCCCCAGTCGGTAGCCCGCTCGTGGTGGTGGTGGTGGTGGTGGTGGTGGCACAGACAGCCAACACCGACAGTTGGGCCCCCGTTGCCCAGGCGTCTGGGTGGGTGACAGGCAGGACCATGGCGGACAGCAGCGGGGAGACAACATTGGCCGGCAGGGTCAGGACGGGCGCACCCCCGGCGCTGCGCAGGGCCGTGCACAGGGCACGCGAAAAGATGCTCATCACATCTGGCCGATCCGCAACCGGCCACACGAGTGCGCGCAGCTTAAGAACCGTTGCCGACGCCACGACGGGGTCGACCGGGAGGTCCTTGTGCGGTGCGATTAGGCGCACAGCCACCGCTGTCGCCCGCTCAACGGCCCCCAACAGCGACACGCCCTTGGGGGGCTTGCCCCCCCCCCAAAAAAAACGTCTTACACGTATCGGCAACGAGCGAGTCCAGCAGCTGTGCGTCGGCGTCACGGGTACTGTTTGCAGCGGGGAGGGAAGCTTCGCCGGTTGCTGCCGCTGCTTCTGCTACAGGTACAGCGACAGGTGCGGGGAGGGAAGCTTCGCCGGTTGCTGCCGCTGCTTCTGCTACATGTACAGCGACAGGTGCTGTTGCCAGCATACGACCGGGAACATTCCCGTGGGAGGCGGACGGCGCTCGGAGGGTGGCTGGCACGGGTGGGGCATCGGCACCCGTAATGCCGCAGCGCCCACAGTTGTTGGGGTGGAGGTGGTACGCCGGACACCGTCCCGGGAATCCGCGTCCTCGTTGTCGTCCTCGAACTCCATCAAAGATCCAGGTGTGCAGGTTCCAGGCGCACAGGGCCACACCGGCCGCCCCGCACCCCCGGCCCCACCAGCAACAAAGACGACGACCAGGTGCACAGGGGGCACACACGCCCACCGGAAATGGGACAAGAGCAGTGGGAGAGGGGGGAAAGGAGAGGGCAAGAGCGGTGGCCGGGCGGGAAGAGGCAGACGAGGGGCAACCGGGCTACGCACAGGGCGCCACCGGTTGAAGGCCACCTCTAGCCTGCCTCTCCCCACGCACGCACGCACCACCCTAGACCCACCTTCCCACCCTCCCCCACCACCTCCTCAACCGCCCCCCCCCCCCCGCCGCCTCCTCCCCCCCCCCACTCTTCTTACCTCGGCCGGCACGGGGCAACAGGAGCGGGCGCGTGGACGACGATGGGGGCGCGCTTCACCGGCCTGGGAAAGGGGGGGGGGGGACAGTGTGGAGGGAGGAGAGGCGAAGGAGGCGGGCGGGAGAGCGGGGGAAGGAGAGGGCAAGAGCGGTGGCCGGGCGGGAAGAGGCAGACGAGGGGCAACCGGGCTACGCACAGGGCGCCACCGGTTGAAGGCCACCTCTAGCCTGCCTCTCCCCACGCACGCACGCACCACCCTAGACCCACCTTCCCACCCTCCCCCACCACCACCTCAACCCCCCCCCCCCCCCAGCCGCCTCCTCCCCCCCCCCCACTCTCCTTACCTTGGCCGGGACGGGGCAACAGGAGCGGGCGCGTGCTCGACGATGGCGAGCGCGCTTCACATGCTTGCGAAACGGGGTGCGACAGCTCCTCCGCGAGCGGGGCAGGGAGGCAGGCACGCATGCATGCGGACACAAGCGCACAGGCACCCGAGCCTTCGCGAGAAGCGCGCGCGCGCGCGCTCCTCCTCACACCCATTTAAGGGCGGACATAGGATATTCGACGGAGATGTAGCCCCCTCTTCCACCCCTCGCTAACGACGTCATCCGCGGCGCTGTAAATCGCCAAGCTTGGAGTGTTTCAGATTCTTCTAATGAGAAGCCTCAGTTCCATCGACCATCTAACCAGGTGGCGAGAAACCCTATGTCCGCTCTCTGGGGGTCTTAGCTATGTGTGTCCTGAACGCCAGTGTGTTTACAACGGCGTTGCCGCTCCTAAATTGTTGGTTTCTAGAAAAGGCGGCTCCAATGTGTCCTTCGTTTGAGTTGCCATGTTCTCTCCGGCGTTTGTGGCTACGTATTTTATAGACTGCTTCATACGGGACACGCGGACAAAAGGCCGAGATTATGGCGTGATTGGGCTGGGCGTGATTGGGCGCGATCGCACTTCACGCCCCGGTTTTGGGGGCGTGATACCCAAGCCTTCTACTGGGCCAGCCCCCCATCCACCCCGCCCCTCCCATTGGAACTGGCTTCATCATCATTTTGACCCGCACGACTCCCCGTTGTCCCACACCCACTCGTACCCCACCACGCCCTCTACCCCAGCCGACACGCCGGTCGTTCACACCCCCCCCCCCCCCCCCCCCCCCCCCCCCCGGCCCGGACCCCGGCACCGGCCCCGGTTCCGCTCCTAGCCGCTCGTATCCTCTTCACAATAGGACCAACGGGAACGAAAACGTAGGAGCCCCACACTGGCCATCTCTATCAAGATGGCCAGTGCGGCTCCTACGTTTTCCTCCGCACATGACCCCGACGTGCCGTACGTGTCGCCGGTAGCGGACGCCTCGACAGGTGATGCACACTCTACCAAAGGCGCCGCGCGTGGCCATACACCCGGTTCCTCACACCAGCCCCCCGCGACTGTGGTGGGTCCGCCTTCGGTGGATGTTGTAGGCGCTGAGACGCGGGTATTTGTTCGAGCTGGTCGGCTGGACGACTGGTGGACCTGCGGGAGAGCGAAAGGCACGAGTGTGTATGCTGCGATTGGCGACGGCCAGGTGCTGATGGGGACCATACCCCGTCGCCTACGTGCAGCGGAGGATGTGGCGACAAACATCCGGCGGACGGACAGGACCTCGCAGATGATTTGGTACAAAAACCACCGACACTGCACCATGATTGTCCGTGGGATGAGTGACGATGTTGGTATTCCCGTGCACAAGGACCATACCCTGCTGGCGAGAAACAAGGGAGGCGGCGACTCCGTCATGCGTCGCCTCGCATCCGTCTATGGCAGACGGCTGCGGGTGGTGACGTCAACAAGCTCCCTGGTTGGCTGTCGCTGGAGAACTCTGGCGCTCCTGCCCCTGGGATTAGCGAAACAGGTGGTGGCGACCGACCCCGACGGGCTGTACACAGGCGGAAAGGAGAGGCCAGCGCCCTGCAACACATCGCCGTCATCACCCTCATGACATAGGCGACTGTCATTCTGACGTACGTCACAAGCGATAGATATGAAAAAGGCACGCGCAAGGTTCTGGGAGCCCACCCGCGTGGGAGCCCACCCGCGACGCGGTTTGTTGTACCTTGGCGGTGGTGGCTGCTGTGGATGAGCGGGGTGGCTGTGGCGGTAGTGTCCCGTCAGCCCTGTAGACTGCACAAGAAATACCAGAGACGAGCGCGACGCCACATGTAGCCATTGACAGTGTCTCTATTCGTCTGGGTTGCGGTAAAGACAAACAGACAAAAAAAAACAAGAGTGCACCCCACCCTCGTAATGCGCGGGTGGCGCCGCGTAGCCCCCAAAGGACAAGATGGGTGTCCGCGGCGGTAAAGACAAACAGACAAAAAAAAACAAGAGTGCACCCCACCCTCGTCATGCGCGGGTGGGGCCGCGTAGCCCCCAAAGGACAAAATGGGCGTCCGCGGCACGGGGCGCCCGCCCAAAATGATACCTCACTCATGGCTGGAAGAGTCCCCGGCGTCCGTCCGCCGCACCCACTCGGCGTCCGAGTCTGTATTCGCTTCTTCCCGAGTGTCGGCCGGAGGTGGGACCGGGGGCGGGGCGTCCGCGTCAGCATCCGCTTCTTCCGGCGCCGACGTGCCCTCCGAAAGCGGGGGCTCGTTACAAAGGCTCCGTGCATGCACGTTGTGGTGCCACAGCTCGTTGCAGAGCCGAAGTAACTCCTTGAATACGACGGGCAGCCCACCAGACACGGACGCGCCGCCGCCAACGCCACCAGAACCACCCGCAGTACCTGTAGACGGGGCTTGAAAAACCACGTCCGCGGGTCCGCCAGCACGGGCGGAGTCGTCCCCCGTCGACTGCTGGTCCAGAAGACGGTGCATGTCAGAGATCATCGTTGTCTGCCGCTCGACAAGCTCCTTGAGTTCTATCAGTTCATCGTCGAGACAACTGATTACGACCTTGCGTCTGTGGCGTTGGCGGTCTCGTCGACGGGTACCCCGATGCCTTGGACGGGCGCCCCTCCGACGTCGACGACCATCTTTCTGCCCGTCCGAACCGGTGTCCGTCCCGCCGCCGGCTGCGCTCGCCGCTGCACCAGCCGCTGCGACAGTGACACTGTCGGTTGCGTCCGTCTCGCCGCCGCCTGCACCAGCCGCTGCGCCCACCACTGCGCTCGCCGCTGCACCAGCCGCTGCAACAGTGACACTGTCGGTTGCGTCCGTCTCGCCGCCGCCTGCACCAGCCGCTGCGCCCACCACTGCGCCTGCCGCTGCACAGGCCGCAGCGGGAGTGTCACCGCCGGCTGCGCCCGCCTCGCCGCCTGAGCGAGTGGCGGTGTCCGCCTCGCCGCCGGCTGCGCCCGCCGCTGCACCAGCCACAGCGACAGCTTCACCGCCGGCTGCGCCCGCCTCGCCGCCGGCTGCGCCCGCCGCTGCACCAGCCACAGCGACAGCTTCACCGCCGGCTGCGCCCGCCTCGCCGCCTGAGCGAGTGGCAGTAAAAGGATCTGTGCCACTGGGACGAGGCCCGGTGTGTTGTACGGTACAGGCACGGCGCAGACTTTTGCAGATGGCGACGTCCAGAGCCCATCGAGCATTGCCTGGAAGCAGATCAGGGCTTCCGGCGTCACCAGACGCGTCCATCGAAGGACTGTACTGCCGCAAGACCCGATCACACCACGCGTCAACCATGCGTTTGACAGCCTCGCGCACCACGGGAACACGGCACAGGGCCAGGTCGAAGCTGACGGTACCCGAGGAAGAATCTCGATGGCGCTTCATCGTAGCATCAACCAGTAGCAGGTACAGTAGCGATACCGCTCCTAGCGGCTGGTACAGCCCCTGGTTCACCGTCGCCTCCTACCCACGGCCGCCGCCGCCACCACCGCTCGGGTCTCCCAATTGGGCGACAGACACGGCACACCCCCAGAGCCGCCCCAAGTTGACGCCAACAGGGGCCAGAGAACGTTGCCGCAACGCCCTAGGGGGGTGGAAGAGGGGGGGGAAAAGAGGCCAAGCGCGGTGGGCGAGTGGGGCAACGCTCGAGGGGGGTGGGAGAGAGGGGAGAAAGTGGGCAAGAGCGGTGGGCGGGCGGGAAGAGGCAGGCGAGGGGCAACCGGTCCCCGCACAGGGCGTCGCCAGTTGAAGGCCACCTCTAGCCTGCCTCTCCCCACGCACGCACGCACCACCCTATACCCACCTTCCCACCCTCCCCCACCACCTCCTCAACCCCCCCCCCCCCGCCGCCACCTCCCTCCCCCACTCTTCCTACCTCGGCCGGGACGGGGCGACAGGGGAGGGCGCGTGCACGGGGAAGGCGGGTGGCGGGCTTCACCGGCCTTGGAAAGGGGGGGGGGGGACAGTGTGGAGGGAGGAGAGGCGAAGGAGGCGGGTGGGAGACGGGGGGAAGGAGAGGGCAAGTGCGGTCGGTGTCGATTCTGCCTCGAATTGCATTCTTCCTGTAACCGGCTTCTTGTAATTTCTTCCCGACTGGCCGCGCCGGCGGTGCGCGGTCCAGCCGCTGGGCGGGCTCCCTGCTGCGCCCGTGGTCGTTGGTCTTCCTCCCGCCACGGTGTAGTGGCGTCCCCGACGCTTCCACCGCGGCAGGCGCCCGCCCGTGCGTGGGCCACTCACCCCTGCACCGTTGGCCGTGGCCGGAGGCGGGGGGGGGGGCGGGGCTGGCCCCCCTCCCGCCCCTGGTCGGCCACGCCTGCCTGCCGCAGCGGCCGCCCGGTCACGGCCGCTGCATTTGCCTCTCCCTCTTTGTGCTGCTGCCTGTGGCGTTGGCGGCAAGCGGCGCGACGCGCGCTCGCCGCAATTTGCCCGCCTGCTTCCACTCGCCGGCCGCAGCAGCTGCGCCCCCCTCTCTGCCTTCCTGCTTTCGCGCGCGGCCCCCGGCACCCCGTGGGGGCACCGGCGCGGGTGGCGGCGCGACCCGCCGCCGTTCAAGAACGGCGCGGGGAGGCGGTCACTGCCGGCCAGACCGGCCGGCAGCGTCCTTCCTCCTCGCGCTGCCCGCCCGCCCTCCCATGTTTGCTCCAGGTTGCAGCTGCCCGAGGGGTCATAGCGCCCTACTTCCTCGCACAAGACGCGCAAGATTGATCAACCTTTCTGCTTTATCACGGCGGCGGTGCTCGCAGGCTCCCCGTGGGTGGACGACGGGTGACGGGGCAGCCAACGCCCCGCTTATCCCCGTCTACCCAACGCGCGGCACCACCGCGGCGGTTGACGGTCCACTCGCATGCGTATTGATGCCTGTATCTCTGCTTCTCTGCTTCTCTTTCCTGTAGGGCCGACCCATTCGACGGGTCGGTCAGCTAGCCGCACGGGGGGTGCCAGCGTAGCCTTCTCAGGAAAACCCATAAAAGTCACGTTACTGGCGCCTCTTCCCCCTCGGCTACCCTGGTTACGGCCCACCGACGGGGAGCTAGGCGCACGTCGGCGGCCTGGCACAAAGCGAAAAGGTGCTACGCAACGCACACCAATCCGCCCGTCTCACATTGCAATCGCCGGAAAATTTACAGGCTACACGCGCGGACGTCATTGGTGCCCTTGGTCAGATCGCACAAGCCATCGTTGCACCGTCAGTCGGACTGCACCCGTGCCGCTCGCGCGAGTGCGTTGTCCCGGCCAGTGACTTTTCCGTCTCCCGACTGCGAGCACACCCACCGCTTTCCGGGCCGCTTTTACGGCCGCCCGTGCGACCGCCGGTCCATCAGTCCAAGCCGGCACACCCGCCGCTGGGGCCGCCGCTGCTGTCGCCGCTGTGACCTTTTTTGAGGCTAGCCCCTCCTCGCTGTGCACGTCCCTCCTGCGTGGTCTTGCTTCCCTCCCGGTTTTTTCTTACGTGACGCCCCCTCTCCCCCCCCCAACCCCCCACCATCCCCCCCCCCTCCTGGCCCCGGAACGGCGGGGCCCCTTCCCTCAAGCGACGTCTCTCCCTGTCTAGTGCGGCGCCTCTGTGGGAAATGGCGGCACGCCATACTTCGCCATCTTTGCTTGACCTCCCCGACGACACACTGTTCTTGGTGTGCCAAGCGGTTTGTGCTACACGCGGCGGCCATGCCGTGTTGGTGCGTACCTGCAAGAAGCTGGCACGCATCGCACGTGAAGCGCTCACGGAGGTCCACGTGCGTCTCCCTCGTCGTCTGCACATCGGCTCGTCTCCCCCCTCTTTGGCTGGCGACTGCTTGTGGGGCAGCGACGGTGTTGCAGACGCAAGGGCAGTGTACAGCAGCATGCGAGACTGTCTGTCTTTGACTTCCTTGGCCTTCCTCTACAACGACCGCGAGACGAGCGATGGGGTGGTCGACCACCTCCCTTGTATGGCGGAGTGGGTGGGTCGTTTTTTCAATACCCTCGTACCCCTGCTACAGGAGGAGTACGCCTCTGGCACCCGGGGCGAGCGTCGCCACCCGCGACTTCATGCGCTTGCTGTCCACGGCGCTGCCCTGCGGATTGCAAGCCTCGTGTGGTCGCGGCCCCTGGCGCGGCTGCGTTTCCTGCGTCTGTTTTGTGTGCACACAGACGAGGACACGCCTGCTGTTGCCGGCCGAATTATTGCGGCGCACGCACCCTCCCTCGAACACTTGGCCGTGCGTTTACAGTGGGGCGATACCCTGGACACTGGAGCAGCCGCGCTTGACGCGGTTTTTCAAGGCGTTCCCCCCCTTCCGTGCCTCAGCACGCTCATTGTCGTCGGATGTGTCGGCGCCGGGCTTGCCGCGCGGATCGCAGCTCTTTCGCCGGGGTTGCGGGCGCTGGACGTGGAGGGCGGCCTCTTATCTGGTGCCATGGAGGCGTGGTCGCTCCCCTCCCTTTCCCGCCTGAGTACGGTCTCTCTGGTCTACCGCAGCGACGTTCCGCGCGACTTTAGGGCCGGCGAAATCCCGCGGTTTCTCCGGTCGCGCGCGCTACATTACTTGACGCTGGTGCCCCCGGACCCGGACCCGCCCCCCCCCAATGCGGACCACGAGGCGGGCGTTCCACTTGACATCGCTCTCGCCATCAGCGGCTGTGCCTCCCCACCCGTGACAATCGACTTTACGGGCGACTATGTGGGCTGGTCTCCCACCCTTTTCGGGTACCACTGCCTGGACATTATGTTCCATGTTCCACATGCACGGAGTGTCGCCGATGTGACGATTGCCCTTCCAGACGACATTCACCAGGACGCCATGCACGTGCTCGGGCGCCTACCCCACCTGTATTCTCTGCACCTGTCTGTAGGGGCAGGGCCCGAGCGGCTTCTCGTTCCCTGGGTGGTGCCCAACGTGAAAAATCTGTCGGTGGAGTTTCGCGTCCCCCCGGGACCCGCGGCAGCGCTTATCCACGGCCTCGCCGCGGCGGCAGCGACGGTGACCACCCCCTCCCGGCTCCACACACTTGTGGTGCAGGGCGGGCCGATAATGGACAATTCCCTGGCTGTGCCCCTGCGCTCCCTCCTCTCCTCTCTTCGATGGATTACCATCGTGCCGCAGTCACCCGAGCTGGGTGGACAGATGGCGGGCTGTCGGGGTGGGGGGGTGGCCGTACCCTCTCAAGACTGTTGTGTGGAGCACATGGGCGAGTGGATGACCGCGGCGCTGTCCCCGTCGGCTACTGTGAATGTTGTTTGAGGGGCTCCCAGTATAAAGATTTGCTTGCCCTTGGCGCTACGTCTTGTGGCACTCGTGGGATGCGCGAAAGTGAACACTATCGGACAGGGAAGGCCGCCAGCTGGCCGTGGACTGCCCGCTGGTGAGGTTGGGCATGGCCCCCCGCACTGTGGGTGTAGACGATGTGCCCCAGCAGGCGCTCTCGGGTGCCAGATCACCCGAGAGGAGGTGCGCTTCATCTACATCCCGCGCACGGACAACAACAACAGCGTGTCGCGAGCTGATTTTCTTTCGACGGAGTCGGGAGACACCATAGACTGATACGGCCAAGTCTGAGCGCGCAGGGTGGGATGCCCCGCAGACGATCAGAGCGGCGGGGCGGCCCCGCAATAGCGGCAGCCGCCAGCCGCCGTCGCGCTCACTGCCGCTTCCGGCACAGCGCCCTGTAGAGCAGTGCCTGTCACTGGCGCTCGGTCTGCCACGGGCCGCTCCAGGGGCACCGCCGCCGTCGGCAAGGGCGGCTCAACCTCAGCAGGCAAGGTGACCTGAGTAGCGGAGCATCGAGGCGCATCGCCACGTCGAGGCCAGGGGGTGGGAGCCTGGCTGAGTGCGGCCGCCGGTCGTCCTGATGAGCAGGCCGCCCGGCAGCGCACACGGAGTGCGCCATTTTGTCAGCGTCCCCGTCCACCAAGGGCAGACGCCGCCACACCTCTCGAGTAGCCACTGATGCCACGTCCAGCGCGTAGCCGTCAGCAGCCGTCTGAATTTCTATGCGGGACAGGACCAGAGACGCCTGCGAGCCGTCATCCGCCAAAGCGGTCGTCAGACCGGCCTGGACGAGGGACACTGTGAACGCCCGCAGAGACACGAGTATAGCTCCCGTAAGGTAGAATAGACATTAGTGATGATGCCAACACACCCAGGCAAGAGCGGACTCCTGGGTGAAAATGCAAATAACCGGGAAGGGGGGGGGAGAGGGGTAGCCATGAACGCGTGACCGTTTATTGAGACATGGGAGAACGCTCTACCAAGCACGTAAGCAGAACAAAAAACGAGAACGAGTACAAGAGGATGGGCACGCCCGCCTGCGGCGTTGCCCGTCCCAAGACATAGGGCGTAAGCCGTCTACCCCCCAGGCAGCAGCACCGTGTGCTGGGGAGGCTAGGGGTGCGGCAAGAAGGAGGACGTCGCCGGCCACACGCCGGCAGTAGGGTGGGCGGCCCGGGGTACTTATGGCCGCCGCCGGTGTCACGGACGGCGGCCCGCCCGTCGCCTCTCCTCCTCCCGTCTCCGCTGCCGCCCCCAGGCACGGCCCCGCGCGCGCCGACACGCGCCACCGCCACCGCCGCCGCCGCCGCCGCGCGGTGCCCCCTCGCGGCCGCGTGGCCAAGCGGCCGCCAGACCGCGGGCGCGCCGGAAGAAAGAAACGGCGCAGGCCCAACGGCCGGTTGTGGCGGTGGGGGGGAGGGGGGCGGATGGGGAGGAGAGGGCAGGAGCAGGCGGTACGACCCGCCCATCCCCCGCCGCTCCCGCCAAGACAAGTCGAAGCGGTAGCGGGGGAGAGGGGGAAGGGGGTGGTACCACGCCAGCAGCTTACAGACGCCGCCGGCCGCGCCGCCCACGGGCTGTCCAGTTAACAGCCTTGCCACAAGGGAGGGAAAGTGGGCGCATCTCATTGGTGTAGAGCCCACGCCCTCCCCCCCGTGCGCGTGTGCGTGGCCCGGAAGGAACGCTCGCACACGAGCGCGCGGGCGCGCGCGCTCGTCTACGTTTCCCCCCCCACACCCCCCCCCCCCCCCCCTCCGATCCTGGCCAAGGCAAGGGGAGAGGCAGGCTAGAGGTGGCCTTTAACTGGCGACGCCCTGTGCGGGGACCGGTTGCCCCTCGCCTGCCTCTTCCCGCCCGCCCACCGCTCTTGCCCTCTCCTTCCCCCCCTCCCCCACCCGCCTCCTTCGCCTCTCCTCCCTCCACGCTGACCACCCCCCCCTCCCCCCACCCTCCGGTGGGCACATGGGTGACCACAATCCGGGCTGACATCCAGCGGGTGGTCAAGCACTACCTGTTGGGCCTTGTGGGGGGCTGTAGCCCGGCGGCGGAGGCATGGGGTGCCCCCGGGGTGCTCTTGGAGAACAACGCACGCAGAGATCCTGCGCAACAATCTAGCCGTCGCGGGGATGAAAGTGGAGGAGCACTCGCTGGTGCTCTGTATGCTGCACGGGTTGCCGTCTAGGTACCCGACCATTCGGACGGTCCTCGGGACGAGAAGGTCCCCTGAAGCTGTCCAACGCAACAGCCCTGCCCATGGGCGTCAGGAAGGAGTTGGTGGCCGTTCAGGGCACAGTCGTGCTCTATGCTGGCGCTTGCGCCAACGCTGCCCTCCCTCGAGGGGGGGCCGCGGTGTGGTTGGTCTTCCTTGGCGGGGAACCTCTACGCCAACCCGCCGTTTGTCAATATCTCCTTGGTCTTGGCCAAGATCGCTACCGAGCGCGCTACCGTCACCCTCATCCTGCCCGTGTGGCAGGACCAAGCCTGGTGGCCCACGGCGGTCGCCCTCCCGCACGAGGTCTTCCTCCTGCCACGGTCTGCTGGCCTCTTCGAGCCAGGGCGCAACCAGCTGCCTTCCCCCCGCCCGCAGCGGCGGGCAGCCGTCTTCCGCTTCCAGCGCGGCGGCAGGCCGCTGCCGACACGTGGCGTAACGACCAACGCTCCGTCCTCGTCGATGCCGCTGGCCAAGACGGCCCTGCCGCCGCTGCTCTCGCCGACCTACGCAACCTGTCCATGAGAGACGCCACTGCCGCCAGTTATGGTGCGGGCTGGCTGCGCTTTTGCGCTTTCTGCGCGCGCGGCCGCTACCGTGCACGCCCCGCGTCGCCCTGCACTGTCGGCCGTTACTTCGCCTACCTCTGGCTGCGGGGCACCGTCCAGCCCGTTAGCGCGCGGACGTACCTATCGCCCATCCGCAAGCGTCACCTGGCGGCCGGCTTCCCCAACCCTTGCGCGACAGACCTCGTCGCCGAAGCGTTGGACGGATTCACCAACGTGTGGCTCGACCGCGACGGCGCTAAGCCCAAGCGTGTCGCCCTGCCCGCTTCCGTCGCGTGGCGGTTGGCCCAAGTGGCCTTTTCCTCACCTGACCGGCTCCTTCGACTGCGCCTCGCCGCGGTGATTTCAGCTGAACGATCACCCTTTGTGTGGCGGGGGGATCGACAGGGGAGGACCACCCTTCCCCCTCCTGCCGCCATCCCCCGTCGCCCGCGCCTCCTCTTCACTTCCCCGCCGCCCCTGACCCGACGGGCGCGACTGGCGCGTCGTCGGCCACCGCCGCCGCCAAACCACCTCTTGCCGTCGCCGTCGCCAGCGCCGCCGCGGCGCCGCCCTGGCCACCATGGCGGCCCATCGGGCGGCCGCACAGGCGGCCGAGGCGGTCGTAGCGCGCCGCTGCGACCCTACCCCCCACCCAAACCCTAACCCCTAACCCCGCTCCGCTGCCGTCGGGTCGGTGGGCGGGCCCACGAGAGGGGGTTCGTCCCCCCCCCGCCCAGAAAAAGCACCCCTTTCGGGCTGTGGCCACAGCCCACGCCCACACCTCCCGCAGCCGCCACGAGGGCGCGCACGGGCGGCGCGCCGCGGGCCGCCGCCACTGTCTTTCCGCGGACCCCCCGGCCTCACCCTACAGCCGCCACACCGTCCGTCGCAGCCGGTCAGTCGCCGGTCAGTCGCCAGCCGCGGGCGCGCCCACGCCCGCTATGGCCGGAGCGCTACTTCCACTTGCCGTCGCCATGGCCGGCACCGCCGTCGGCATCTCCAGCCGCGCCTGCCACTCGCCGGCACCGCTTGTAGCCGGAGGAGCCCGCCCGGCCCGGTAGATCATCTGGCCGTGCTGGGGATGCCAGTGTGCTGCCGTCGTAGGCGGCCAAGGAGAGTAGAGGCGCCACCAAGTGACAGGCAATCCAGAGAGCAACGCCGCACACGACGGGAGAGTGACAACCCAGCTCCCCCTCCCCCCCCCCACTCCCCTCGGAGCGCAGCGCCACTCGCTGGCACCGCTTGTAGCCGCAGAAGCCCGGCCAGGTAGATCTTCTCCCCATGATGGGGATGCCGTTGCTTGCGTCCGCAGGTGGCCAGTGTGCGGCCGTCGTAGGCGGCCAAGAACAGAAGAGGCACTACGAAGTGACAAGCAACTTTGAGAGTAGCTCATGTACAGTAGAGGGCAATGTGAATCCGGGGACTTCTAGGGTTGGCTCGGCGCTTGCCTGCTTTGTGGCGTCACCCCAGACACCACAAAACGCGTACTTCTCGCGATTGGTGCGCAAATCGGACGCCTGCCAAACGGACAGTCCGGTGAAATGGTGTGATTCAGCACATCTGATTGGCTCGGCCCAAACTCGGAAACTTTCTGCGGACATGGAATCGCTCAGTTTGGTGCGCACAATGCTGGGTGGCAACTGCTTTCATGGCCGGTTCGCACGCAGGTGTCCTCGCGCCTGGCGACCTCCCACCCACCGTCGGCGTGACCGGGTCAGCGCCGCGCGGATGCACCGTGGGTGCTCATGCACCGTGGTCAGCGCCCCCGCCAAACGCTTTTTGGTATGCCTTTGCCGTCAGCCTGGTTTCTGTCGTCGTCGAAGGTCCTCCTGGACGCTACATGTACCGTCCTTCGGCGTTTGCTGCCCTGACAACTACGTCCCTACCGGGGGCTTCATCCCCAGTCTTCATCCCCAGTCTCCACGCGTGGAGCACTGTTCCTGTCTGTCGCCCTCTCGGGTGACCACGACAAGCTACCTACGCATGGAGGGCCGGCGACCACAAGCGGCACTGTCGCTTCCGTTGGCACATTTTGGGGCGGCTACAAGAAGCCGACTCGCGCAAAGTGGGTCGCCGACGCAAGCGGTGCTGGTGCTTCCGTGGGCCATCTTGGGCGGCCACGACACACCATCCAGGTGCAACGAAGACCGCAAGCGGTGCTGCCTTGTGCGTGCCGCACGGTAGGGCGAAGGGTTCTGGATGGGCGGGTTGGGGAGAGGACACGGCGTTGGGAGGGAGACAGGACACGTCCATTGCAGCTGTCTGGCGAGTGGGGCGGGGTTGGGTGGGGCGGAGAAGGTGGTAATGCGCCAAGCGTCAGTGTGTAAGAGTTCATAAGCGACTGTGTTGATGTCACATGTTCCTTCCACTCACCCGCTCCCCTTCCTTCATCCGTTATGTATCGACGGCCACCCTGCCACCACAGACACCTTTTTTTCTTTGTTTACATCCTCCCCTTCCCTCGGTGAACCCTCCTTCCCATTCTTTCTTTCACCATGTCCGACTCCGGTGGCCGTGGTCCGGGCGCAGAGGACACGGATGGCCGCGGTGAGCCACTCTCGACGCCCGTGCAGCAGGGCGCCCCCGCTGTTCGAGGGCCTGTGCTAGGCCGGGGCCCGCCTCCAGTTCCTGGGTTTGCAGGGGAGGTAGCGCTGGCACCCGCGTGGAGCTGCCCTCCTCGGAGGGTGGCTAGCGCCTGGGAGCAGCCAGGAGACGACCAGCTCCATCGTTTCAACACCCACTACGGGCCGGGCCACACTCCGAGTACGGAGTCGACCGGCAGCCTCATGCGCGGTGTGTCTAGAGAGGCCATCGCTGCAGCGGCTGCCGTTCCCCCTGCGCCCCCGCCCCCTCCGTCGCCGCCACGACGCTCTTTCTTCCCCCCAGGTCCGCGGCCGCCCGCACTCCCTTTGCAGGGGAGTGCCTACACGACGGGTGAGCCATCCGTGGGTTCGCCGTCCGGCTCGACGGGAGGGGGTCTTGCAGTCAGTGGCGGGACGTTGTCGTTGCCGAGTCCCTTGGAGGAAGAGGGTGCCTATGGGCCAGAGCAAGCTGTCGTTCACGGATCGGCTTCTCTACCTCCCGGCTCACGCGGTCGCGGTCGCGGGATTCGTGGGGACCTTGGGGACCGTGGGGACCGTGGGGACGGTGGTGGGGGTCGTGGAGGTCGTGGTGGCGGCATGGGCCTTCCGCTGATCATCGCGCCCCCTCCATCGGACACCCCGACCCCGAATGTTTCTCCCTCTCCTCCCGCGTCGGCTTCCGTGCGACGGGTATCGAGTGCCGGGGCGTCTCCGGCAGGGGCTCTTGTAGCTCCGTCTGGAAGGCGCCCACGGGCCTCCCGCTCCCCATCCCCGAAGCGGAGGGCTGGGGACGTGTCTGTTGCGGCGGCAATGACTGCTGCGGGCGCCACTGCCCTGGACGGCGCCTCACCAACCCCCAACGCAGAGGGGACCGACCTGACATCGCTCTTTCGTGCCATTACTGCGGCTGTCAAGGCTATGGATGGCAAGATTGTGAGGCTCCAGGGTGCCGTAGACCATCTGACCAGCCTGGTCACGACGAACGCGGGCCAGGCCGTCGGCCTGGCTGCTCGCATGCAGGCCACGGCAAGTGCGCAGGCAAGCACTGCGTCGACTCTGGTGGAGTTTCGGGAGCGGGTGTCTGAGGCGCTAGCGGTGGTCGCGTCGGGGGCTCCTACCGGGGCCGTGGGTACCAACTGCGGAGAGTCGCCTGACGGTGGCGGAGATGGGGCGGCGCAGGAAGTTAGGATGGCTGCCCCAGTTGGGGCGGTGCCGGCCGGTGGGATTGTGGCACCAGTTGGGGCGGTGCCGGCCGGTGGCATTGTGGCATCGACGGTCAGAGGTGGGGTATTGACGTCTGGCTGGATGTCGGTGGCGGCTGGTGGGGCACGGGCCGCGGGCCTGATTTCTGTGGCGGCCGGTAGGGCGCCGGAAGCAGGTGCGGCACGGGCAGCCGGCCTGATGCCTGTGGCGGCAGGTGGGGCGCCGGCCATGGAGTGGGCTCTGTCGACTGACCGTGTGCTTGGTGCTGGGGAGGCGCCTGCGGCCAATGTGCCTACGCAGCCTTCGCCGCTGCACTCTGACGGTCTGTGGGCGCCTGCTCCGGGTGGGATGCCGAGCGCCGGTGCGCCTACCCCTGGTGATGGGAGTGTCTGAATGGGTGGTGCTTGGGCTTTTGGTGTTTCGTAGATGTCGGGGATGATAGGAGGGGTGGTAGAGTGTGTAGCATGGGAGGTGGCGGGGGTGGTTGTGCTGTTGTTTTAGCAGTGGTAGTTGTGTCCTGCGGACGCACCCTCGAGATAGCGCGGCGACGGGATGACCCCCTCCATGCCATGCAGGGGGTCGGCGCCGACGTGGCCAGGGGCTGGGCCCGGTGGCTCGCGGCCGCTGTCGCCACCCCCACCCAGCGCAACAAGGCTGTCATCGGCGACGGGCGGGCGACGACGACGGCGACGCGCCGCAGCGAGGCGGTAACAGGTCGCGGCGGCGGTCTCGGCGTCGTGGGTGGTGGCGTGTGCGGTGGCGGGTGTGGGGCACCTGTTGGCAGCATGGGCGGCGGACGGGCGGCCTTCGGGGTGCGCTTCGTGGGGGGGGGTGGGGGGGTGTGCGTGCTAGGTGGGGGGGGATGCCCGCGCTGTCGTCGCCACTTGTTTGTGTGAGCGAAAGCAGAGTGGCGTCTAATTCTCCATGGAAGCCTTGTGGTGGGTGTGAGCGGGGGGGGGGGGGGGGGGGGGGGGGGGGGGTTGGTCGGGGGGGGGGACGGCCGCCCCTTCGTCGCCGCTTGCTGGTGTGAATGGAAACAGACTGGCGTGTTCTTTTCCCAGGAAGTCTTGGCGCATGAGAGGCACATGGAGCCATGCGTCCCCCGCCGCCGCACAAATGAGCGCCAGGACGAGGGGCGGCAGCCCCGGGTCCCGCGGGAGGGTGTCGCCCACAACGCGTCTACCTGAGTGCCGGAGAGCACGCGGAGGTTGCGGCGGCCAGGGCGGGGCTGTGGGCGGCGAGCCAGGGGACCCAGTCTCACGCCACGCCCCCGCTGGGGACGAGTCTACATCACGGGGGTGACTAGCGCCCCCCCCCCGCCCTCGGCCCACGGCCGTGCGGGGTGGCCAAGTCGCTCGTCGGGGGGGGGGGCGCGGGTGCCACGCGCGGGTGAGGAGGCCCCCGCCCCCGCGGCCGGAGGGGGGAGGTCCGGGTCGTCCGCCGGCTCTGTAGGGGAGAGTGCAGGGGACGGTTCTCCCATGCGGTCGTGACTAGCCCCCCCCCCCCCCCCCCCCCCCCCCCCCCCCCACGGCCGCAGGGGGTGGTGGTTCCCTCGCGTGGGACCCACCTCCTCAAAGGGCCCAGTGGCTGGTTCGTATTATCATCATCGCGCCTTGCTTGCGCTGCGGCCGCCTTCCACAGGGTCATTCGGGTGGTGACGGCGCCCGCGGACCCGCGACCCGCCGGACACGAGCGTGCCCAAATCGCCTTGCTGCCGCTTGGCTTGCCGAGTGTCTGACAGTCAGACCGACTCCCTCGCTGATGTCTGTTGACAGTCAATGGGCTGAACGGCGTTGCAATCGTTGCAACGCAATCTTTCCAGGGAAAGGAGGACATCTCTCGACGACTCGTCGCACCAATTTCCACTACCGACAATCGACCCTCGGCGCGCCTGTGCATTTCCACTACCGACAATCGACCCTCGGCGCGCCTGTGCCCTGCGCGCTTTTTACTTGCACTCATGCTGCTACCGCTGGGTATAGGGCGGTGCGTGCGTGGGGAGAGGCAGGCTAGAGGTGGCCCTCAACTGGCGACGCTCTGTGCGGGGACCGGTTGCCCCTCGTCTGCCTCTTCCCGCCCGCCCACCGCTCTTGCCCACTCCTTCCCCCCCTCTCACACCCGCCTCCCTCGCCTCTCCCCTCTCCACGCCGTTCCCTCCCCCCTTTCCCAGGCCGGTTCAGCACGTTCGCCATCAACGTGCACGCGCCCGCTCCTGTTGCCCCGTCCCGGCCATGGTAAGGAGAGTGGGGGGGGGGGAGGAGGCGGCGGGGGGGGGGAGGGGGGGTTGAGGTGGTGGTGGGGGAGGGTGGGAAGGTGGGTATAGGGTGGTGCGTGCGTGCGTGGGGAGAGGCAGGCTAGAGGTGGCCTTCAACCGGTGACGCTCTGTGCGTAGCCCGGTTGCCCCTCGCCTGCCTCCTTCCGCCCGGCCACCGCTCTTGCCCTCTCCTTCCCCCCCTCTCCCGCCCGGGTTCTGCGCCTCTCCTCCCTCCACACTGTCCCCCCCCCCCCTTTCCCAGGCCGGTGAAGCGCGCCCCCATCGTCGTCCACGCGCCCGCCCCTGTTGCCCCGTCCCGGCCGAGGTAAGAAGAGTGGGGGGGGGGGGAGGAGGCGGCGGGGGGGGGGGGGGGGTTAAGGTGGTGGTGGGGGAGGGTGGGAAGGTGGGCATAGGGTGGTGCGTGCGTGCGTGGGGAGAGGCAGGCTAGAGGTGGCCTTCAACCGGTGGCGCCCTGTGCGTAGCCCGGTTGCCCCTCGTCTGCCTCTTCCCGCCCGCCCACCGCTCTTGCCCTCTCCTTCCCCCTTTCTCCCACTGCTCTTGTCCCATTTCCGGTGGGCGTGTGTGCCCCCTGTGCACCTGGTCGTCGTCCTTGTTGCTGGTGGGGCCGGGGGTGCGGGGCGGCCGGTGTGGCCCTGTGCGCCTTGAACCTGCACACCTGGATCTTTGATGGAGTTCGAGGACGACAACGAGGACGCGGGTTCACGGGACGGTGTCCGGCGTACCACCTCCACCCCAACAACTGTGGGCGCTGGGGGCATTACGGGTGCCGATGCCCCACCCGTGCCAGCCACCCTACGAGCGCCGTCCGCCTCCCACGGGAATGTTCCCGGTCGTATGCTGGCAACAGCACCTGTCGCTGTACATGTAGCAGAAGCAGCGACAGCAACCGGCGAAGCTTCCCTCCGCGCACCTGTCGCTGTACCTGTAGCAGAAGCAGCGGCATCAACCGGCGAAGCTTCCCTCCCCGCACCTGTCGCTGTACCTGTAGCAGAAGCAGCGGCAGCAACCGGCGAAGCTTCTCTCCCCGCTGCAAACAGTACCCGTGACGCCGACGCACAGCTGCTGGACTCGCTCGTTGCCGATACTTGGAAGACGTTTTTTTGGGGGGGGGCAAGCCCCCCCAGGGCGTCGCTGTTGGGGGCCGTTGAGCGGGCGACAGCGGTGGCTGTGCGCCTATTCGCACCGCATAAGGACCTCCCGGTCGACCCCGTCGTGGCGTCGGCAACTGCTCTTAAGCTGCGCGCACTCGTGTGGCCGGTTGCGGATCGGCCAGATGTGATGAGCATCTTTTCGCGTGCCCTGTGCACGGCCCTGCGCAGCGCCGGGGGTGGGCCCGTCCTGACCCTGCCGGCCAATGTTGTCGCCCCGCTGCTGTCCGCCATGGTCCTGCCTGTCACCCACCCAGACGCCTGGGCAATGGGGGCCCAACTGTCGGTGTTGGCTGTCTGTGCCACCACCACCACCACCACCACCTCCACGAGCGGGCTACCGACTGGGGCCCGGGGGCGGCGCGTGGACCAGCGCGACGTCCCGCTGCTGCCCCGTGCGAGCGGTGCGGGTGACCAGGCGCGCCGGCCCCTACCGACCGCGCCCGGGTTTCTGGGCGAGTCTGTAGTGGAGGCTGTGTGTCTCCTCCTCTTGTCTGGCTTGAGAAAAGGGACGCTTGTTGAGGACTACGTAGGTGCGGGTGATATCCTCCGCTTTCAGTCGATGGCATGGTGCTCGGGCTGTTGGTCGTCGGCGGCGGCGACGAACGCTCTGGCTGCGCTTGTGACCGAAGACTCATCGAGAGTGGTCCACCTCGCTCTGGCGGGCGACTCCGTCAGCGAGTCTCATCACCCAAGTTCTCGCGTCAAGCTGTGCACGGGCGTTTGGCGTGAGATGTCCCAGGCCATGTCGACATCAATGCACGGTGCAACGGAACAAGACGCCCATGGCCCGGCCGCCCGTGCACTTGCCATGGTTGTTCGTCCGTCCATGTGTGAGATGCTTTCCTTACCAGGGATCCTCGCATTTGTGCCGGCTGCTACCCCTACGCAGATCCCCGGGTTTGGTTCGTGGAGCGCAGCTGTCGTTGCGTATGTTTCGCAGCTTCTCCGTGGTGTTACCGCCGTTTTGTGCAACCCCTCCCTCGAGGAGAACGACAAAGTCGTTACTCACTTGTCGGCCGCTGTGTATACCCTTGCCGGCACCGGGCTCGGTCTACTATTGTCATCGGACAAGTCATTGCGGAAGGCCGCAAGGCACGTGATGTGCCAGCTGACGAGTTGGTACGACCCAGATAATTCTTCGATTGACGTGGTACCGGAGGATTCGAAGAGGGCGGATGACGAGCGACGGTCGTGGTCCCCAGACGTTCTGCTTCGACTGTGCAAGAGCGTTGCCAGGATGACGGCCGCGGATGAGGCCACAGTACAAGGTGATCAGCAGGAGCTCGACCACCCGACAACCGGCCCGCTCTTTATCTTCGCCTTGGCCCTGGACGCTGCCCTTCGCCTGGTGCACGTTGCAGCCGCACGTGACCTACCATCCGAGGAGTCAACGCCTCTACAATCGCTTGCAGTCTGTACGGCGTTTGTTCGGGCCTGTGACGCATTCGTGGCCGCCCTACCGATGGGTGACGCCACCACCTTGGCTTCCACTGGTGGCCGTGGCGCGCGAACCCGCTTGGTTGGAATCCTCGCACGTCTACTCGACGAAGGTCGTGGTAGAATACCTGCAAGGACCCCGGCGTCTGTCATTGGAAACCTGCGGCGCCTGCTACTGCGCTGCGTTTGCTTCTTGGCGTCCGAAGCGTGGGAACGCCCCGAGCACAGGGCGTTCAAGAGGGCTGTGGCGGACGCCTGGTTCGACTCCCTGCCGTGGGTGTGGTGCCTAGCCTTTGGTGGCCCCGGTACCGTGGCCCGGGAAGCCGCAACCGCCGCCGAGTTTTATTGGACCGCGGTCGGGCGACGCGGCCAGCGTGGCGTACCAGCCACATTGTCAGTGTCAAGAACTACGATGGCCAGCACTACCAGCCGCCTGCTACAGGCGCACGACCGTGGACAGCTGCTGGTCGGTGGCGCGACGCTGTTGAATGTGCTGACCGACGTGCAGCGCACCCTGTTTCACGGCAAGGTCGGCCGGGACTTGCGAGAACTGCGCTCCACTCTCCATGGGATTATAGGCAACCTCGAGGGGGGTCAAGGAGCTCGTCATCGCGGCGGTAGCGGCACCGATGCCGTGCGGCATGTGCATGCGCACACGCGCGAGCCTGGACGTGTGCGGACGAGCGGGTCAGGTACAATGGAAGACCTCATTGAGATTCTTGATGACGACGAGGAAGCGGGGCTTGTGGCTCTACCTCCAGAGTCAGCTTCGGCGCAGGCCTTCAACGTACGGGGTGTGGACCTTACACATAGTTCGACGGCGCACCCAGTGCGCGGCGGTACCGTGCCAGTGGCTGGTGTGCAGCCCGGGGCAGCAGACGGAGGACGGTCGAGCACACCACGCGAACTGACAGACGTCAGCGACCTCCCGGAACTGTCAGGACGCCTGGCACAATGCAAAGCAATGGGCGTCTGCGCCCTGTTGACCTCAACGTCGTCATGGAAATCGGCCTCTTCCAGCCTCCTGGATGATGGGGAGGACGCGGAGGGCGCGACCGGATCGGCGGCCGAGTGGCGGCGCCGCGTGCTGCGGCTGGTGACCACCAAGGCCAGTTTGACGGTCTCCACAGTCGCCGATGAGATGCTCTGGAAGGACGGTGGTGATCGCGGTCCCCGCGGCCGCCCTGTCTCGGTCCAGGCACCCACGGCGCATCTGTACGCTCTCTATGGCCGCTCGCTCGCGTTGGCGGCTACCCACACCGAGGCCGAACAAGCAGGGACGGTGGACGTGCTCATCCTCGTACAAGAGCACCCCCTCCAGATACGCGCGGACGAGTCAACCGACGATGACGGCGATGACAATGACCGTCGCGTACGGCAACCAACGTACGCGGCGAATGCCTCCCCGGGAGATCTTTGCAATATCTGGGTCCCGGTCCCAGGCGCCAGTGCCGACGGGAACAAGGGCGGGAAGGAGACCCGCGGTATCTACAGCACCTCCATTGATGCGGTGTGTGTGAGCCGCGAGGCAGTGACGAAGGGCACCGCCCTGCAGGGCCGTGGCTCTGGCAGCACAAAGGCGACGCCGCTCTGGTTTTCTGTACGGCGAACGGACGCCCACCTACTACCCTGTGCCACCAAAATGGCAGGGCTTGTGGTGGTGACCCTGTCGATGAGCATCGTCTCTGACTGGCGCGAGTACAGTGGCCTCGGTGAATGGATGCGATTGCCACGCACCATACGGGAAAGCCTTGAGCCACCGGTACCGACGGGAGCGTCGTCTGTTGTTGTCCCAGGCACGTCGTCGCCGGTCATACTAGAGCCGTGGCCGAACGCCCAACCTCCGCCGCCACCTACGCCGCGACCTCCGCCGCCCCCCCCCCCTCTGGACGTATCGGTCGAGCTGGACGACTCCCAGCTGGGAGTCGTTCGAACTGTCGCAGATGCATTTGGCGGGCCCCGTGTCTCCTGTGTACTCGTGACGGGTCCACCAGGCACGGGCAAGACGCGGACCATTCTGGGGGTTGCCTTGGGGCTGATTCGGCGCGGCTGTGGGTGTGGAGACGGGGGGCCGATCATGAAAAGGCTGCTGCTGGTGTCGAGGACCAATGCTGCATGTGACCAGATTGTGTCGGCGCTGCTGTCCCTACACGCGCTACTGGAGCGTCATGACTGGGGTCGGCGTTACCTGAAAAGCCTGTCACAGGCGTTTAGTTCTGTGGCGGGGGCCCGGATGCCAGTACTGTTGCGAGTCGGGCTGGCACCACCAGAGGGCGATCCGATCGCCGCCACGCACATTGACGCTGTTGTCAAGGACCTACTACCTCGCGTCTACCCCGACGTGGTCAGGCGACAGGAGGCGGCAGCGGCAGCCCATAAGGCCTTGCTCCAGAGATTGGGAGCTTCCGGCTCGAATGACCCAACCAGCGTCCGTGACGCACAAGCGGCAGGGGATGAACTCGTGGAGGCGAATGCGGCCGTCAAGAAGTTGGTGCGGCGACTGCATTCGCAAGTCGCTCAGGGTGCTCCTATTGTGGTGACTACTACCGCCACCTCGACGGGGAACGCCATTGGTGACCTTGGCTACCATGTCATCATCGTGGACGAGGCGGCATCGACAAGCATCCCTGCGGCCGTGTCTGCTGTCGTCCGGGCTGCCGAAGAGGGTGGCGATGAGGCCGCGAGGATGACGCGCTGTGTGGTGTTTATGGGCGACCCCGCACTGTTGCCGCCGAGCAGTGGGATGCGGTACACCGGCGACCTCATCGCAATGGGCGACAGCGTGTTTGAGCGGCTCCAGCGGGACCACCCGCAGCTCACCCTCACTTACCAGCATCGACTGCGACCGATTTTTTGGACGATAGTGAGGGGCCTATTTTCCTCCTCAATCCCTGTTGGCGCTGGTATGATGGGGAACAAGGCGTCATGGGACAATGCTGTACCCCTACGGCCCGACTGGCTGGTACGCGCGTCTCGGAGGCCGCTTGAGATTACCAGCACCTCCCAGCTACCACCCCAAGATCGGCAAGAGGACTTCAATCCAGATACCAAGGGTGTTTCGAACCTGGTGGAGGTGCGCGTAGTGGAAGACGAGCTACGGAACATTCTGCGTGGCTGGGCGTCCCGTCCTATGGGTGACCTACGCGTACTCGTGCTGAGCCCGTACACGGCACAGCGGCGGTTGCTCGACGCGGCTGTGCGGCGAGTGCGTGCGACCATCCGTCGCCCACAGCAGACGCACTACAAGTACACTGTGGACGTGTCAACCGTGGACGGCTCCCAGGGAGCTTTCGTGGATTGTGTGTTCTTGTCACTTGCCCGCTCAATCCCCAGAGACGACCAACAGACACGGAATCGCATGATGCGCTTTACCGGAGATAGGCGCCGCATGAACGTTATGCTGTCGCGCGCAGAGGCACATCTCCACGTTGTTGGGGACATGGACTATGTGGCACAGTCAAACACTCCGTGGGATGCGTGGTGGGCGGGAGTCTTGAGCGGTCTGTGGGGCGGAGCGAATCTCGTGCGTGTGAACTATGTACCCACTGGGCGGGGGGGGCACCAGCAGGGGCGCCCGGCGCCAGGGTGCTTGTGACATGGAGGCCACTGTGGTCACTGCATTGGGGGAAGGGGAGGCCGGGGGGGGTCCACGAGCTTGTTTTTTCTGCTGGTCCACGAGCTCGTTTTTTCTGCTTTGTTTCTTGCCTTCTTCGTCGGGTGCCTCCGATCGATTCGCCGAGGTGGACCGCCTGCACGCCGAGGTCACTGTGCACGAGCTTCACAACGCGTTGATCTCTACACACGCACGGCATTGCACCAGCTCTTCCTCATCTTGGTCACTCGCTACACCGCATTGACGCAGCAGCAGACCTACCCGACGCTGGCAGCCAACACGCAGGACCTCTTACTGGCGCACGACGACCGCGACTCCATCTACCGCACCGCAACCTCTTTATTTGAGTCGTCGGTGCTCGCCTACCATACTTTTGCCATCTCAAGGGAGGAGGGGCTGCTAGTCCAAGCTCGCCTATGCCCGCGCCGCTCGCGGCGCGTTCCGTCGAACCCTGCCGCCCCTCTTTCATCCAGCGCTCTTCGGCGCCAAAACGGGCAGCCTCGTGCTAACTCCGGTGCTCAAGAGGCTCGCGGTGGCCGAGACGACAACGGACCGGCGGCGGGTGGTGCCCCCGATGGAGAAGGTGGTCAAGGCGGCGGAGGGGCTCAAGGCCGCGCCGGCTGCGGCGGCGGCGGTGGCGGCCGCGGCGGTGGCGGCCGAGCGGTGGCGGCCGCGGCGGTGGCGGCCGCGGCGGTGGCGGCCGCGGCGGTGGCGGCCGCGGCGGTGGCGGCCGCGGCGGTGGCGGCCGCGGCGGTGGCGGCCGCGGCGGTGGCGGCCGCAGCGGTGGCGGGCGCGGCGGCGGTGGCGGTGGCGGTGGCGGTGGCGGTGGCGGTGGCGGTGGCGGTGGCGGTTGCGGTGGAGGTTGCGGTGGAGGTGACCGCGGCGCCAAAACTTCCCCTGATAAGCACGATAGCAAGCACTGTTACCTTTTCCGGATAGCCGTCCTACCTTCAATCTTAGACCCCGTGGCCAAGACCCCGTGCCCAAGAGTGGATGTGATAGGAATGGAAAAAGACTGCAACGTCACTCAAATACCCCGACCCCCGGCCCCCCAGCTACGCGACCCCTAAGGACTCCCCGGACTAGATAGTTCACGCACAGGCCCGTGGTCGTTGCCGTGTCGGGGAGAATCGCCGTTGACGTGGCGGGGAGCACCGCCGGTGCCGTAGCGGGGAGCACCACCGTAGCCGTAGCGGGGAGCAACGCCGTGGCCGTGGCGGGGAGCACCGCCGTTGCCGTGGCGGGGAGCATCGCCGTTGCCGTAGCGGGGAGCACCACCGTAGCCGTAGCGGGGAGCACCGCCGTTGCCGTGGCGGGGAGAATCGTCGTGGCCGTGGTGGGGAGAATCGCCGTGGCCGTGGCGGGGAGCACCGCCGTTGCCGTAGCGGGGAGAATCGCCGTGGCCGTGGCGGGGAGAATCGCCGTGGCCGTGGCGGGGAGCACCGCCGTTGCCGTAGCGGGGAGCCGCGCCGTAGTCGTGGCGGGGAGCACCACCGTCGTCGTGGCAGGGAGCTGCGCCGTAGTCGTGGCGGGGAGCACCACCGTCGTCGTGGCGGGGAGCCGCGCCGTAGTCGTGGCGGGGAGCACCACCGTCGTCGTGGCGGGGAGCACCACCGTCGTCGAAGCGGGGGCCGGCGCCGTGGCCGTGGCGGGGAGAAGTGCCGTCGTCGTAGCGGGGAGCCGCGCCGTAGTCGTGGCCGGGAGCACTACCGTCGTCGTGGCGGGGAGCACCACCGTCGTCGAAGCGGGGGCCGGCGCCGTGGTCGTGGCGGGGAGAAGTGCCGTCGTCGTAGCGGGGAGAAGTGCCGTCGTCGTGGCGAGGAGAATCGCCGTGGCCGTGGCGGGAAGCATTGCCGCGCACAGCGCTCACCCGACGGTGAACTGGGCGGACGATACGTCCCTCCGATGGGCCAGCCATATGCCCAACACCCGACACCCTGTCCCGCGATAGCAGCCTGCCCGGTGTTGACAACGCAGACGACTCCTTAAACTCCCTGCACGCGACCTCGTGCAACACGCAGTCCAGGCGCTTCCAAAACCGCATACCACAACAGCCACACGCGTTCTTGACGGGGGGGTGTCCGCGCTTCCACGAATCGACCCTTTTCGCGAGGGTCTTGCTGGGGCTTGAGTCAGCTGTCTGCCCCTTCTTGTACTCATATGGTGGGGGGCTTCCCACCCACCCGGGGGTCTCGAGACACCGCGCACACGCCGTGGATGGCGGGCCACCAGGAGCAGGCACGCCGCCTACTTTCACCGTTGTAGCGGTCGGGCGGGGAACAGGGGGCTCCTGGCCACGCGCACTCCCACCCTCTTGGCGGTGCTGTTCGGCCGACCCACCACGAGACGGCACTGCTGGCCTTGACGCCACGCCAAACGACGCCAGCGGGGGAAGTGGCACCCGCGGCGGCACCTGTTGCGGAGGTGGCGTCGGCGGCATGCCCTGTCCTGCACCATCTAGGCGAGTCCCCGACGCCAGGACACCCATCCCGGCAGCTATGATGTCCGCCAGCGCACGTTGCGGTGGCGGCGGAGGCAAACGCGCTTCCACGTCCTCTTGGCGACACCCCGAGGACAACATGCTGGTCCCGACCGCAGCCTCACCAATCCCGGCTGTAAGGCCGTCGACGCCGCGCACTTGAGCCGCCAGGACGTCCTTCCGATTCACTTCTACATCGTCGCCTTCGCCAACACCAGGCGTATCCGCCCCACCATCGGCAGCGCTTTCCCCAGTAGGGAACACCTGACGGTCGGGGGTGTGAGGCGTTGACGACGCCGATGAACATGATCCACCGTCACCACCACCACCTCCGATGCCATCCTCTACGGGAAAGCGGGTGGATGATGTACCAGCCCCCATGTGCGTTTGGTCGGCGACAGCAGGTGCGGCCAAGCTGGCCGCAGCGGCGCTACGACGCGCGCGTCGTCGGCGCTCCCCCAGAGAAAGACGGGCAGGTGGGTTCGCACCCTCACCCGTATCACCGCCACCACCGCGCTGCCCATCATACCCACCACCGCGCTGCCCATCATACCCACCATCGGCCATGGTGAGACGCCTGCGGTAGGAGAGAACAGCAGGCGCCGTGCGACTTGGCCGGGATTGGGGGGGGGGGGGGGGGGGGGACGGCGTGGAGGGAGGAGAGGCGCAGGAGCCGGGTGGGAGAGGGGGGCAAGGAGTGGGCAAGAGCGGTGGGCGGGCGGGAAGAGGCAGGCGAGGGGCAACCGGTCCCCACACAGGGCGTCGCCAGTTGAAGGCCACCTCTAGCCTGCCTCTCCCCTTGTCTTGGCCAGGATGGAAGAGGGGGAGGGGGGGGGGGGGGGGAGAGGGGGGGAGCGGGAAGTGTGCAAGAGCGGGAGGCGGGGGGGGGCGGGGCGGGGGGGGGAGTGTGCAAGAGCGGGGGGTGGGGGGGGGCAGGGCGGGGGGGGAATGCAGAAGAGCGCGCGCAATGGGAGAAGAGGGGCGGGGGGGGGGCGGGGGGAGCGGGGGGAGCAGAGCGGGCAAGCGCGCGCACTATGAGTGTGGCAGTATTGACCCCCAGGTAGGGGGCAACACGTGCCATGCAAGGGGCGGCAGGCCACTAGCCTGATCCGTTCCTCCCCCTGCATTTGGGTCCATATTCCCTAAGTTCGGGATAGTTAGCTTAGTAGTAAATCCAACTTGGATTTGAGGGTTTTCTGCATTTATCGTCTTGAATTTTCGTGTGGCCCGGTGGGCAGGTGCTGGGGTGGGAGATTCTGAGTGGCGAGATTCTGAGTGGACCCTGGGGGGATAAGGGGAGGGACAGCGGGGCTTGGCCCTGCGTCCCCGTCCCGACCAAGAAACTGTTGGACCACACACCATCTTCTTGTTTGTCCGTGGGGGGATTGCCCCACAACAGGGATAGAGTGTGTGCGACTTGCACTTCTTCCGGTTCCCCCAACACGGGAGGCAGCCCTCGCACACCGCCCCAACTTGGGTACTGTGTGTGCGAGTGGTTTTTGCCACATTTGGTGGAGCAGCAGGGGACAGAGGTAAACTTTACCTCCGGGTGCACCCGGGTGTAGGGGGCCCTCTGTCTCAGAGGAACGGTGGACTTGGACCGTGTCATACGGATCGTTAGCCAACATGGCTAGCTCGGACCCCCCGTCGTCCGGGGAGTACACGGGTGACGCACGTACTTCAGTGCCTTTGAATACTGGTGAGACACAGGTGGGTTTACCTGGGGTCGCAGAGGGATTAGAGGTCCCTCAAGCCAGCAGGACTGGAAGTGCGGGCGGGCAACAGGCCACCCCGACTCAGTCGGGAGTTCACTCGGGTGACACTTCTGACGTGGGTGGGCCGAAGTCTGGCCACCGCGTGGTATACTCAACGGGAACGTCCCAAGGGGTGAGGACTGTCCCCGCGAGTTCCACTCGGGTTGGAGCCAACTTTGGCATGGAGCCATCGCCAACTAGGCTTTCGGAGGACGGCGGACCTCCGTTGGTCGGCGATGGGCTCGCGCCCATGCCCCCGGTTGAGACCCCTGAGGAACGTGGTTACCCCTCAGGTGGACTCCCGGAGGTGGACCGAGACTCAACTGGAGTCGTCAATCCACTCCTCGCGGAAACTGTCCGTCGGGAGGCGACCACTGTGTTGCGGCAGACTTTGCCGGACCTGGTGGTCACGATGACGAATACTATTCTGAATCAGATTGTGGCGAGTTTGCCAGATGGCCTTAATGTCCAGACCGGATTGGGGCCTTCGAGCCCGCAGGCGCAGGGGGTGCCCCCCCTGACACCTATCTCGGGTCGCCCTGAACAGGGGGCGACCCCTGTGACTCCCAACGAGGGAGCCACACCATACTCGGTGGGGCGTACGCCCTTCACGGGGGAGTTCCCCCCGACAACACCGGCGGCTACACCAAGCGCGCCGCGCCGGACTACAGGCACTGTGGGTGAACTTACCCCAGTGCCACAGCGGCTGTTCCCTCAACGTGAGGTGCCGCCCAAGATCCAGGTAGCCAACCCGGTCTACCAGAGGATCTTTGACTGTGAGACCTACGCCCTCCACAACAAGTCGGTGGCGTACGGTCCCATTCAGGCCCGAGCCATGGGCCGTGCAAAGAAGAATGCACTT
>CM020620.1:26248476-26272887 GCA_009829735.1 Pyropia yezoensis
TCCAAACGGACGACGATGGAAAACCACAGCCACTCGGCTACTGGAGCCGCGCTCTTAACGCAGCGGAGCTCAACTACTCCACAACGGAGCGAGAATGCCTTGGCATTGTGTGGGCTGTCCTCAAGTTGAGGCACTTCTAGAAGGACAACACTTCATAATCCGATCGGACCATCAAAGCCTTAGCTGGATATACAGCACTGCCGACTCTAGCGGTCGGTTGATGAGATGGCGTATGCGTCTCGCAGAGTTCGACTTCGAACTGAAATACAAGCCAGGTGCTAGTCACCACCTGCCCGACTTCCTGTCCCGCGCGGACAATAACGCGATGAACGAAACGATCAACGATGACATACCATGTCTAGCGGTGGCCCAGACGGCACACGGCGTCCAAACGGACAGGTACACAGGCACAACCGACCCCAAGCCTCTTGACTTCTATGAAGTCATTAACAAGCAACAATCGGATGATTTCTGCAAGTCGATCATCGACAGCGTCAACAACGGAGGACACAAGCCATTCTACCTTGACGACAACAACGCACTGCGTCGCAAAACTGTGTATGGAGACCAACTGGTCATCCCCAAGTCGCAACAAGATGTCTTCTTGAAGCTCCAACACATGGCCACCACGGCCGCCCACCCGGGCATGAACAAGATGTACTTCACTATGAGAACAAAGTTCTACTGGCCATCCATGATATCGGATATCCACAAGACCATCACCAATTGCACCACTTGTGCACAGAACCGGCTAGCGTTGCGTAAGCATACGACGCCTCTGACCCTGTTCCCGGCGTCAGAACCACTGACGGAACTGTCGATCGACATCCTCGGCCCCTTGCCAGCAAGCAAAAGCGGAAATCGATTCATCTTGGTCATTACGGACCGCTTTGCAAAGCTTACAAAGTGCATCGCACTCAAGACCATCACGGCCATCTCCGTCTCATCCGCTGTTATTGAACACTGGATAGCCTGCTATGGCCCACCGGACAAGATCTTGTCCGACCAAGGACCCCAGTTCATGTCAAACTTTTTCATCGCCGTGATGAAGGTACTCGGAGTCGAGACGGTGCGCACCACCGCGTACCACCCACAGACCAACGGTCAAGTCGAACGGTACAATCGTACGATTGCTACACAACTGCGTCACTACGTGACCGAGGACCCCAAGCGCTGGGACGAGCTTCTGCCCGTCCTGACTATGGCTTACAACAGCCAACCACATCGGTCCACTGGACTAGCGCCATTCGAGCTTGTCATCCCACGACGTGTCCCTAACCTGTCGGTTCGTAACTTGCCACCAGGCACGTCCATATCCCAAAGAGGGACCCTCAATGACGGATCGCCGCTCGCGAGAAAGCGCGAGTTCATGGCCCGACTGCGGCTGCAGATCCCGGCCGTCATCAAGGCCCTCGCCAAGACTCAACAACGTTACAAACGTAACTTCGATGCCCACGTTGGGACGCGCAATCGTAAGATCAAGATCGGCGACTATGTCTATACGACAAACCATCAACGAGCTAACAAGCTGCAGAGCAAGGCCGTCGGGCCATTCATAGTCGTCGACGCGGACGACTCTACCTTCGTCATTGACGTCGATGGTATCGAGAAACGCATCAACAGCGATCATGCCACTGCGGCACCCCGGCCGGACAACTCCAATGAGTCCACACCACACCCACTACTCGATGGGTTTGACAAACCACGGCCGGAGCCAACCGTCCACGACGAATACGTCATCGAAAACTCATGTCTCACCGACGGTCTGGAGATTCGTACGAATTCAAAGTCCGATGGTATGATTATACCCCCAAGGACGACACGTGGGAACCAGTGGAAAACTTGCCACGTAACCTTGTCATTCGACATTTGCGATCCAAAAAGGTAGAAATACCTGGATACACGTGGCGTGAGCCACGAAAGCCAACCACCAAGGTTGCTCTGGCAACTGGACTTGTTGCGCTCACTGGCGCAGCCGCCGCTATTTGGCAACCACACATACTCGCGGTCTACGTCGACCCATGGGGGGTGGTACAGGCTAATGTCCAATGGGACAACGCAGACCGCTCGGTCCAGGAAAACATCCCTGTGTACTACATGAAGTCAACACTGCCAGAGGCATGCCGGAACTTCACCTCCCCCACATGGGGACCACTCTGGGAACTCCCAGAACTCACCAAGCACTATGGCCAGTTGAGCTACCAGCCGGAGAGGCATGTCACTGCCTCGGAGCAGAACTCACATGGCATCTGCCTAAGGGTACCCCCCACCCACACCCTTGACCAAGTGGTCACAGAGCTACAATCCAGTCCAAAGGACACCCTCCTGGTCACCCCACGCTGGGAACATGCCTCATGGTTCTCAAAAGCCAAACGGCTCTGTCATGAGTCGAAGATACTCCGGCCAGTCCTAACATCGGACAAAAAGACAACAGAATGGGCCAGGGCTGCCTTCATGTTCAAACACGAACAAACAAACAACAAGCCAAAGGGCCAACACAAGTACAAACAAGACTAACACAAGCCGTGCGGCAACACCCTCACCTCCCAACCCCCCCCTCAACGGCGACGTCGCGAGCCCTCGTCAAAAGACGAACTGCGCGAGCGCACACGCCGAGCCGGCGCACGAGGCGCATCCTCCTCCTCGTCATCCGACATCTGTCGACGACGACCGCCAAGAATGGCACCAACGTCAACACGACGAGGACTCGCAGCCCGAGCCTCCACCGAGGGCGCACGACGCAGCTCACTGAGCAAGCTATCGCGAATGCGAGACGGATCCGCCAAACGGGAGACCGTCAACACCAAAGCCTCAACGGCCTCCGACTCAGTCATCCCGCTGACCCGACGAAGAACGTCATCAATCTCCACGGTCTGACGAGACCAAGCAATGGCCAACGCCCCAGCCGTTGCGCCACGAGGCACCACTTGCCCAGCCAAGGCACCCACCCGGTCAGTCCCCAACAGGGCAACAGCACCCACACGGGCCCACTCCGACGGCCAGATCGGCTCCGTGCCACCGGTCCCACCGGACACAGGGGCAACCACACCAGGGTTAACACGGTCACTTGACCCCGCACCGGCCACCGGCGACAACGACCGAGACGCGTCCCGCACCCGATGACCGGTCTCACGACCACGACCGGGACCACGACCCGGTCCGGACGACTCGTCACCACCCTCCCACGAGGCGTCATACTTCCAATCAAACGCGCCGCACGGCTGACGAAGAACGAAGCCATACTTGGCCGTCGCGTCCAACTTGACGTACACTGGGCGAGCCGCCTTGGTGCGCTCATCACGTCGGCGGACGTCGGCGACAATGGTTGTCCACGGGAAGACGGCGTGTGCATCACGCATACGGTGGTACGTCGCAAGACGCTCCTCACCCCCGGGCCCATCGGCCAGCCGCGACACGTCCAACCCGTCGAACCACTCGGTCACTTGGTCCGGCAACCAGCAAAAAAGTCCGTCATGGACGAGCCAATGCACCCAAGCCGCCAAGGCAAAGCAGAAAAACTCGTCGTACACGACGCCCCAAGCCGCGTTATCTGCGTCTTTAAGCCCACTGGCGACGTACGACAATGCCGCCGGCGTCTCCATGTACGGTCCGTACTCAACCCACCACGATGGGCGTGATGGAAGCCAACGCATCAGGTCGAAGAACGGGCGTGCGCGCCCCAGGCTGGACGCCCAAGCCGGCGCCAAAAGGCCGCGACGCTCAAAGGCCGCCAGGTCCCACGACCTACGAAGACGAATCGACGTCGTCGGATCCCGGAACGGGTTAGAAAGCGAACAGGTCGCAGGACCAAATTCGACGCCCGCCGGACGCACCCCATGGGCAACCTTGTCAGCCAACATGGCCAGATACTCCTCTAGCCCATGGTCCTCCGCGATAGGCACATCAAGCCGCTCGGCCAAGTCACGTGCCAAGAACACGGCCGAAGGCCACAGCCGGCGAAGACGGCCGAAGTTGTTGGCCGCGACCACAAAGGTCTCAACTTGCCCGATACGAAAGGCAAGCGCCCAAGCGTACAGACGCCGATGATAAGGGTGAAGACCACCAGCCGCCCCGTACCGCAGCAACTCGTTGGACAACGACAACACCTCGTACGCCTGCCGTTCCGGCCCTTGACGACCAAAGTCAGCATGACCATGGACGTCCGACACGGACTCGCCCTCGTAGAACCGCCCGTCGATTGACGCGTCCCGGAAGATGGGCAACGACGCCCACCGCGCGTCGCGGATACGCTGTAGAGCCAATGACCGATTGGTCCGCGCCGCCTCCATCAACGGCGGGTCCGCCACGAACCCGACACCGTCAAACATATAGGTCGCCCTTGGGCTCCGATACCAGCCCACCACCGGCCGTGCGGCCCCCGCACATTCATCAAGCGATGCCTCCGCCTCACCACCGCCCACCACCGGGGCAACCTCGTCTGCCATACTGGCAATAGCCACAAGCAACTGACGCCAACCGGCAAGACGCGACGCCCTTGACCACTCGTGCCCCTTGGCCGACCGCGCCGCTTGGCCGCCCTTGCCGTTCGACGGCCGCACTTGGCCGCCCTCGCCCCGACGCCCTTGGTCTCTCGTGCCGCGTAACCGCCCTTGCCGCAAGACGCGACGCCCTTGACCACTCGTGCCCCTTGGCCGACCGCGCCGCTTGGCCGCCCTTGCCGTTCGACGGCCGCACTTGGCCGCCCTCGCGCCGACGCCCTTGGTCGCTCGTGCCGCGTGGCCGCCCTTGCCGCCCGGCCGACGCCCTTGGTCGACCGCGCCGCGTGGCCGCCCTTGCCGCCAGGCCGACGCCCCTGACCGCTCGCGCCGCGTGGCCGCCCTTGCCGTGCTGCCACGCCTGCCGCACGGCCGCACTGGCCCCTTAGCCGCACAGGCCGATCTCGGCCGCCAGCCAACGGCAGCCGCGTAGTGCCCCTCGGCGGGGCGTAACGAGCCAACTGGCCAGCCACCGGCCACGACCGACGGTCGAGCCGGCGCACCCGTCAGAAGACGTGCCGACCGACGGCCAAGTGCTCCGCGGCACCGACGTGCCAGACACTTATAGTGCCCTGCCAACGAGGCGTCCGGCCAGGCATGCAAGTCAGCGCCCGACGGCCACACGGCCCGGTGCTTCCAGAACGACGACGCGGACGCGACCCCTCCACCGCACGCTGGCAGGTAGCCACATCCGGCCGCCCGGCCGCACCGGATCGGACCTCGCCGGGACGGCTCGAAGCTCGCAACAGGGGTATGTAGCATATCCGCCCCTTGTACCAAATTCCGGTATTTACTGGCTTGTAGCCCCCCTGACTGGTGGCCCCAGCCATGTTGGCATGGGTCCGCTTGTGGCTCGCCCTTTGGGGGACTACTTTTGTTTTGTATTGTTTATCTGTCCTTGCCTTGGAGGGATCTTTTATATTGATTGCTATGCTCGTAGCGATCGGCCGTCCGGCCTCCGCTCGGTCGCTCGACCGGCATATTGTTTTCGCCCTTATCTGCGACGTGGGGACTCGCCGCTGCCTTCGGCCGGCTTGCTCCCCATCGAACGTCCAGGAGCTAAAGGTCTGTCTTCTTTGCCTCTACGGTAATAGCTTCCTCTTTGCCTTCCGGGCGCCGGTCGGTCCCATATCCTTTATATTGGGTAACACATATTCCACAAGGGCTACAAAACGCGCCACATGTGCGCACACGAAGGAACCTACCCGAGCCATCCGCGTCGGTTGCTTCATGTGCGCACAGTATGGGGGCTGGGTCCTGGGATCGCCTGACGACACTCAAATGTTAAGCAGCCAATGAGAAGCCTTATAGAGTGGTCATGGGACGGGCAGTGGACGCGGACATTCCCACGTTGGGGCGCATTCCCGACAATGCGGGCGCCTCACGAACAGGGAGTGGGAACGGGCCTGGTGGCCGTGGCACGTGCCCGTGGGATGTCGACCAATGACACCCCAACAGGCAGCGAGTGGTTGGATAGAACCAGGAAAAAAATACGGAGAATGTCACGACACAGAAACAACGCGTACGGCCGAGGCAGTAGACACAGACTCCCGCTCTGTCGCGTCCACGCCATTCACTTCTGCCAACGCCGTTATTGCCAATGTCTACCAATCGTCCTATGTGCGACGGACACGCTTCCGCACAGGCTCTTGGACCACGACTGCTCCCGCGGCCGGCGTGCACTCCTTCGTACTCCCCACACGGTTATTTTGCCTCTAGGCCGCACTGCGCAGGCCCCCCTTGCGCCCGATGAGCTCCGAGATGTCCGAGCATACCGGGCTTCCTTGGTCTTGCGGGCCAGCTCCTTGGCCGTGTCCAGCTCGTTGGTGGCCGCCAGCACGCTGGCGCTGGTTGATAGGACGGCCCTTTCACGGTTGGTGAACGACCTAAGAGACGCTACCGGCTGGTCCATCTCCCCCCGTGCCTCGGGCCCCAGGCGGACATTCAGGTGGTTGAGGTCGACCAGCCGCGAAACATGACCAGCGCCAATGCTCCTCAGCAGGTGCGCGACGTCCACCTCCGACGCGTCCTTCGGCCACGCTACGGTGTTCTTTACCCTGTTCATGACTTGGGCAGAATACAAACCGTGCAGGCACGCCTCAGCCATGACGCGTATCAGCTAATGCACAGTACACTGGGGCCCGCCTGCATGGTAGGCAGCATTGTATGTGTGGCAGTATTGACCCCCAGGTAGGGGAGCAACACGCGCCATGCAAGAGGCGGCAGGCCACTAGCTTAACCCGTTCCTCCCCATGCTTTTGGGTCCCTATTTTCTAAGTTAGGGATAGTTAGCTTAGTAGTAAATCCAACTTGGATTTGAGGGTTTTCTGCATTTTATCGTCTTGAATTTTTGTGTGGCCCGGTGGGCAGGTGCTGGGGTGGGAGATTCTGAGTGACGAGATTCTGAGGGGACCCTGGGGGGAAATGGGGAGGGACAGCGGGGCTTGGCCTCGCTTCCCCGTCCCGACCAAGAAACTGTTGGCCCACACACCATCTTCTTGTTTGTCAGTGGGGGGATTGCCCCACAACAGGGACAGAGTGTGTGCGACTTGCACTTCTTCCGGTTCTCCCGACACCGGAGGCAGCCCTTGTACACCGCCCCAACTTGGGTGCCGTGTGTGCGAGTGGTTTTTGCCATATTTGGTGGAGCAGCAGGGGACAGAGGTAAACTTTACCTCCGGGTGCACCCGGGTGTAGGGGGTCCTCTGTCCCAAAGGAACAATGGACTTGGACCGTGTCTTACGGATCGTTAGCCAACATGGCTGGATCGGACCCCCCGTCGTCTGGGGAGTACACGGGTGACGCACGTACTCCGGTGCCTTTGAATACTGGTGAGACACAGGTAGGTGTACCTGGGGTCGCAGAGGGACTAGAGGTCCCTCAAGCCGGCAGGACTGGGAGTACGGGCGGGCACCTGGCCACCCCGACTCAGTCGGGAGTTCATTCGGGTGACACCCCTGATGTTGGTGGGCCGAAGTCCGGCCACAATGTGGTACACTCAACGGGAACGTCCCAAGGTGAGAGGACTGTCCCCGCGGGATCCACTGGGGTTGGAGCCAACTTTGGCTTGGAGCCGTCGCCAACTAGGCTTCCGAAGGACGGCGGACCTCCGTTGGTCGGCGATGGGCTCGCGCCCATGCCCCCGGTTGAGACCTCTGAGGATCGTGGTTACCCCTCAGGTGGACTCCCGGAGGCGGACCGAGACTCAACTGGAGTCGATAACCCACTCCTCGTGGAAACTGTCCGTCGGGAGGCGACCAATGTGTTGCGGCAGACTTTGCCGGACCTGGTGGTCACGATGACAAATACCATTCTGAATCAGATTGTGGCGAGTTTGCCAGATGGTCTCAATGTCCAAACCGGATTGGGGCTTTCGAGCCCGCAGATGCAGGGGACATCCCTCCTCACGCCTGTCTCGGGTCGCTTCGAACAGGGGGCGACCCCTGTGACTCCCAACGAGGGAGCCACACCATTCTCGGTGGGGCGCACGCCCTTTATGGGGGAGTTCCCCTCGGAGACGGCGGTAGCTACGCCAAGCTCGCCGCGGCAGACTGCAGGCACTGCGGGTCAACTCACCCCGTTGCCTCAGCGGCTTTTCCATCAACTTGAGGTGCCGCCCAAGATCCAGGTAGCCAACCCGGTCTATCAGAGCATATTTGACTGTGAGACCTACGCCCTCCACAACAAGTCGGTGGCGTACGGTCCTATTATGGCCCGAGTTACGGGCCGTGCCAATCAGAATGCACTTCACTCCTTTGGGCACAAAGCGGAGTGGGATGGAACTCCCCCCCTCCGTGTCTTTGAGTTTCTACGTCGTTTCACAAAAGCCTGTGACGACAATGCCATAAGTGAAGGCATGACTTTCTACATGGTACAGGAGCTTAACAAGGGCGACCTACGGACAGAACTCATATCCTTCATGCCCAGTTCCTTAAGTGGAGGCGCTGGTGAGGTGACGTCCTACTTGGATCTCGTCAACTGGTTGTTGAGAGCTATGGTGGATGAAGCCGCGTTGGCTTCTCAAGTCGAGGATTTTACGCAAGCTCATCAAGAAGAGATTGCGGACGAGTTGTCCTTTGCGGAGCGGGTCCGTAAGCTCAATAACCTTTGTGGCTTTCTTCATCCACAAGCTGTGGTGAAGAGTCGGTTTGTGAAGGGACTCCATTGGTCAGTCTGTATGGAGACCCGGGAGCATAATACTGCCCGGGCGACGCTAGCCGAGTTGGCCAGATTCGCCTACCGCAGAATTGAGGCCTACCGCAAGTTGCGGGAGGAGCAACGCCAGGAACGTCAGGCTGAGTTGGCCAAGGAGCGAGAGAAGGCGCGCCAGGCCAGAGAGCTAAGAGATGCACGCCGAATCCGCAAGGATAAGGTAGTAGCTGCCGTGGGAGCTTCACAGGGTACCTCATCTCCTTCCCAAGTCGGGAAGACTCCTCCGGGAACTGACCATCGGTGTTGGAACTGCAACGCCGATGGACACTGGGCATATGATTGCCCTATGTTGAGTAAACGCATTCAACAACTCGTTAAGAATGCGAGCAAGAAGTCGGCTACGGACGAAGTACGTTCACGCCGCGAGGATGGACCTCGACCGGTAGTGGCGGTCGCCACACCCTCAGCGGAGGGGGCGGACACGTCGTCCTCGGACTCGTCGTCTTCCCCTTCGTCCTCAGATTCGGACGCCAAGTCGGCGGGAAACGAATGACCGTTGGAGCTGGCCGTCCTAAGCTCACAACGGCAGCCTCGGCCAAGTGGGTCAAGAGGACGAACTAACCGTGCCGGATACTGCGGCGACCTAAGGGAGTCCGCCCACCTCGGGTAGGACTCCCCAAGAACGTAAACCCACGTCGGGTCATCGCGGTGCTGACGGGTGAGAACTTCCAGGTGGCTGGCCGGGTGCAACTAGCCCCCGGCCGTGCCTGTTGTGCCCGTATCGTACTTGATACCGGTTCAGGAGCCTCTTTGATTCGCAAGTCGCTATTACCCAAGGAGGTGAAGCTCCAACGCTGGAGCTCCAAGGCCGACCATATGATTGACATCCATGGTGGGGTACTTCCCATTGTTGGTGCTGTGACCCTACCAACTAGGTTGGGAACCCATGAGGTCGACGTGACCTATGGAGTAGTCGAGAATGTATCGGTACCCCTGCTTCTGGGTACCCCTTATGTTGTAACACAAGTGCCTCTGATTTGTGGCCCGGAATATTGGGCCAAGTTGATGAATGGGGAGACAATCCCCATCCTTGGTAAGGAAGAGTCCGTGGCTTCTGTGACAGTTTCACAGTCGAAGCCTGTTTGCTCCGTGAGAGAAGGGTTTACTGCTACCCTGCGTTGAGCCCGTAAGGTCACGTTGCCCCCCAACTCGGTGGCGCACGTTGACGTTGTCACTGATTGTACGGGGAACGGGTTGGTGCACCCTAACCCCCGTCTTGCTCGCAAGCACCAAGTGCATGTTGCCCTTGGCACGATGGACTCCAACGCCGGAGTCCCGTGGAAGGTTCAGGTGATGAACCTGAGCTCTTCGCCCAAGTACTTCAAGTCGGGAGCCAAGATTGGCTATATCGACCAACATGAGGGACCCGTAGTAGCGGTCACCCTCAACGCGGGCGCGAGTAGCGACCCGAAGTCTGGAAAGTAAAAGCACCATGCCAAGCCGGCCGCCTCTCTTCGACCCCACGTGAACATCGAGAATGTTCCACCCAGGTTGAGGGTTCGAGTTGAACGCCTCTTGGACCAATATCACAAGTTGTGGGATGATCAATTGGGACTCATGAGAGTCACCGAACACCTGATCGAGTTGAAACCCAGTGCACCTTCTATACGCCAACAACCGTACAGGGGAGGGCCCCGTTCAAGGGCCCTCGTCAAGGAGCAAGTCGCTCGCATGGAGGCCCTCGATGTGATTGAGCCCAGCAACGCCGAAAGGGCGAGTCCTGTGGTCATTGTCCCCAAGGCTGATGGGACCCCACGGTACTGTATCGACTACCGTAAGCTCAACGAGAGCACGGTGAAGGATATTTATCCCCTCCCTAGGATGGACGACTGTCTAGACTCTCTGGGGGAGGCAAACGTGTTCTCTACCCTAGACTGTAACGCGGGGTATTGGCAAAATCCCATTGCCCCGGAAGACAGGCATAAAACTACCTTTGCCTGTCACTGTGGTACCTACCAGTGCAAACGACTACCGTTTGGACTATGCAACGCGCCGGCAACTTTCCAGCGCGCCATGGACATGATTCTGGCCGGAGTACGGTGGCAGATCTGTCTTGTGTCCCTAGACGATATCATTGTGTTCTCCCGAAGTCCGGAGGAGCACATTGGCCATCTTGGCCAGGTGTTCAAGCTACTTGCTGACGCCGGTGTGTCACTGAAGGCGAGCAAGTGCCACCTCTTCACTCAGGAGGTGGAACACTTAAGACATGTTGCCCGTCCGGGGCGCCTCAGTGTCAATGAGAAGAACTTGAGAGCCATCCGTAAGGCTCAGTATCCCCGGACCCAGACCCAGATGAGGAGCTTCCTCGGGATGTGTAACGTGTACCGACGTTTCACCAAGGGCTTCGCCAAGGTGGCCAAGCCGCTGAATGAGCTAGTTAGCTCGACGCTACCGAAGAACCTGCCTCCCCGAAGTCGGGTGGAGCAGGAGTCCTTTGAGACTCTTCGGGATATACTGCTGAAGCCCCCTATCTTGGCGATTCCCAGGTTGGGAGGCCACGACATCTTAGACGTGGATGCTAGCTACGACCAACTTGGTTGGGTGTTTCTTCAGCAGCAGCCGGACAAGGAGTACTTGCCGGTAGGATACTTCAGCAAGGGGCTGAACTCGGCTGAGAAGAACTATAGAGTCACCGAGTTGGAAGGACTCGCAGTGGTGTGGGCGGTGACGTCACTTCGTCACTACCTAGAGGGTGAGAAGTTCCTCATCCGCTGTGACCAACGCGCGTTGCAGTTCATCTTCAAGACGGATTGCACGAACACACTCCTCAACAGGTGGAGGGTGCGACTGGCACCCTTCAACTTTGGTATTGAGTACGGACCTGGCAGGCAACATTCCTTAGCCGACGGCCTTTCTCGGGTACCTACCGAGGGGCTGGACACTAACTCAGTCGATGATGACATCCCCATCGTGGGGGTAGTCACGCGCTCGGGTCAGGCGTTGGACCCTGAGGCGCCAGGGAACAAGAAGTACTTGCCCCTGTCCCTGGATGAGGTGGTGAAGGCCCAGGCCGAGGACTCCTCCTGAAAGTCGCAGAGGGATACGCTGGATACGGTGGCAGAGACGCGGTTCTTCATCGGAGACGATGGCCTCCTCTTGAGGAGGGGGGCAATTCAGGGGACCGTTGTCGTCCCCGCATCCCTCAAGGACAGTATCCTTGAGAGGGAGCATAACGCTCCCACGGGTGGACACCTGGGGTCTACTGAACTGTACCAGACCCGGAGGACCAGGTACTACTGGCCATCCGTGGTGGCGGACATCTATGTTGTCGTCCCCGCATCCCTCAAGGACAGTATCCTTGAGAGGGAGCGTAGCGCTCCCACAGGTGGACACCTGGGGTCTACTAAACTGTACCAGACCCTGAGGACCAGGTACTACTGGCCGTCCATGGTGGTGGACATCTACAGTTGCGTGGCTACCTGCACAAGTTGTGCGCAGAACCGTCTGATGGAACGGCGGCCTACGACGGCTATGTTACTGTTCCCGGCCAAGGAGCCCTTTGCCGCGTTGGCAATGGACATCCTTGGGCCCCTGCCAGTGACCGAGGATGGCAACCAGTACCTCCTGGTCATCTGCGATCGCTTCACGAAACTTACGCGAGCGATCCCTCTGGCAGAGATCACGGCCATGTCGGTCGTGTAAGCCTTCCTCGATCTCTGCGTTGCCCCTTATGGCATCCCGGACAGTACACTATCGGACAACGGACCGCAGTTTGCGTCCGTACTGCTTCAGGGAGTGCTGGATATGTTGGGGGTTAAGGCAAACTATGCCACCCCCTACCACCCACAAACTAATGGGCAGGTAGAGCGCTTCAACAAAACTAGTGTTCGACAGCTGCGCCACTATGTGAGTGAGCACGTGAAAACGTATTCTATTCTTACGACCGCCTACAATTCGCGGGTTCACTCATCTACCGGTGAAGTACCCCTCGCTCTTGTGACCCCCCGTCGCGTGCGGTCTATGGCCGTACGGCGGCCGCTCCCAACTAGGGAGGCCGATGGCAGTACACCTACTCCCACTGAGAGTAAGGCGGAGTTCGCTGCTAGGCTCGAAAAACTCATCCCTAAAGTCAGGGCTGAGACGGAAAAAAGCGCAAGAGCGCTACAACCGTACTTTTGTCAAAAAGGTGCGTAACGCCGAGCACGTCCCCGAGTAGGGTGACTGGGTACTGGCTCTCTCACACACCCCAACTGAGGGTAAGTTGGTGTTACAGACGAAGGGGCCATACCAGGTCATTCGTACAGATCGACGGCGGTTCACCATCGAAAGTGACGATGGGGTCCGCACAGCAAATGGACAGGACGTGGTAAAAGTTGCACCACCTCCTGCAGGCGACCAGGCTTGGGTGCGTGCGCAGAAAGCGTGGCGCCTGCCTTCGCTACCTGCGGCCAAACAGGGCCCGCAGGAGTACGAGTTCGATAAGTTCATCGACCACGGGTGGGATGGGGACACTAACCGCCTCATGTTGAGGGTGCGTTGGTTCGGCTATAAGGCGAAGGATGATACGTGGGAATACGTGGAGGATCTTCCTGCTGAGAAGGTCCGGGCATACTGCGCCCGGAATGATATCGATCCTAACTGCCCCCCCTCAACGTGAGGGAAGGCCAAGTGACAGTG
This sequence comes from Pyropia yezoensis, assembly GCA_009829735.1. Classification (NCBI taxonomy): domain Eukaryota; phylum Rhodophyta; class Bangiophyceae; order Bangiales; family Bangiaceae; genus Pyropia; species Pyropia yezoensis. Next base: position 26,261,802 of record CM020620.1, read on the forward strand.
CCAAGAGAGTGCTTCAAGTCGAAGTGGTACGCAGAGTGGCTTTTAACTACAGCCCTAACTGATTCACTCTCACAACAAAGGCAGCTGCCAACGAGGAACGCATGCTAGACTCCCCAATACCACGGCCCTCGCCCTCAAGTGGAGGCGAGCGGCGAGACCCACGCCGCTAACGTTCCCCACCCGTCGGCGGGGGCGGCGGCTCCAAGTCGGAACCGTCGCGCCCCTCACGGTCGCGCAAGTGGCGACGACTGCGGCTACTCTTCTGCTTGGTCTTGCGCGCAAGTTGGCGACGCAGATGCCGGACCGACTCCATCTCCGACGGGGTAGAGGACTCCGAGACGGAATAAGACAACTCGTCTTCCGACACGGAGGGAGATCGCCGCGAGTGACGGCGACGACGGCGAGGAGACGAGTATGCCCGGCTTGCCCGACGCTTGCCGCGCCCAAGTGGGGCCGGCTGGGGCACAATCGACCCAATACGAGCCAACTAGGTCGTCATGAACCCCGCTACCGACTCGAAACTCGCGGTCGCCACCACAGTACGAACGCGCTCCTCAAGTTGAGGAGTCTCGGAAACTTGAAGGGTTGCAGCCGACGCGGCCAACCAAGAAATAGTGCGCACCAACGTGGTGATCATCATCTCCGAGGTCAAGGGCGTGGCCGGCAATACCAACTTGGGATAGACCGTAAGGAGGGTGGCCCCCAAGTTGGGGGACACCAGGGTGGATCTCTCAACAGCAACGCTTGTCGGGATGTCCCCGTGCGGCTGGAATGGGACTGGAGGAAGCGGAGGGGCTCGCCGAGTAGGCGGAGCCCGAGAGTAACTGCGACCCCTACTCGAGGCTCCCGCAGTGGGTTCAGTCTCGTAGTCGTTGTGGGCGGGCACGGCCAGCACGATTGCCGTGTCCGGGGGGGGCGCAGTGTAGCATTCCACCCCCGGGGCATACGGGTAGTCCCCGATGCGCAGCCCCTCCTTGCGTACCACACGCCCGTCGTGAAGTTCACGACCGACCCAGACGAACTGGCGAAGTGCGCCATTGTCTTTGGGCCCGCGGGAGGATCGGCGTAACTCATGCTCGTTGCTCTCCCACTCGATGAGCTTGTGGAGGCGCAGCATCTCCTCAAGTAGAGTGAGCTGTCCTGATGAGCACCTCTCAGCAACTAGCTGAGGGGTGAGCTGCTCCAAACCTTGGATAAGCCGGGGGGAAAGATGCCAGAGCATCCCCCGCCGCTGGACACAAGACACCCAGGTCGACATGACCTCGAGGAGCCACTGGGTTGCCAACATGGCGAACACCGCGTGGTCCGGGCTAGCCGCCAACATGGCGGAGCCAAGTGGTCGAGCAACCGTGGTAGTAACGCAGGAAACCCGTAGAGGACCTCGACTTGAGGCCACCACTCGGGCTTCTTGGGGTAGTACTGCTCCTTGCTAGCAGGTGACTGCTGCGGAAACTCGAGTTGAGCCGAGGTCACCAAGTAGGGACCTCGCCGGAAGTCCTTCTCCATACGCACATCAAAGTGATGAGTGTGCGGATCGACGTCGCGAAGGTACGGGGGGCGAGTTGCCACTGCGTCCCAAGTGAACGCCGGCACGTCGTCGGTGCCTGTGGTAGTTCCCCCGCGGTCCAACAAGTTCTTGGCCCGCTGCACGTCTTCGACCTCGTCCTCATCCAGGAAGACAAACTGGTCTGTCCTGAAGTCGGGAGGAAACCCGACCCTATGGGGGAACTTCTCCCGTAGGCGGTCCCACACGCGACTCATCGCTGTGCCAAGTCGGCCACAGCGGAGAACCGTCAACGCCTCCTCATACAGAGGCCAGGCGGGGTAAAACCACCGCCCCAAGGCCTTTCGTGGAACAACGCGGCCCGTCTCCGGGGGAGATCCCGCCGCCAACCCAAAGCCGGGTGACGCGGGCATCCCATCCCCCGGAGCGACCGTGGAGCCCCCGCCGGAAGTCCCGGCGAGCGCTGCATCATAGGACGTGTCTTCCATACGTTCGTCCCAGGAGTCAGTCTCCACCCCCGGGGTCACCATGGCTCTCCCCAAGTTAGGGAGAGACGACCTGGGTGCAGTTGCACGAGACCCCCCCCGAGATGAGGTGGGCTCGGATCGCGGGTAGATGGGTGGCCTCCCCAGCGTGGGGCGGCCCAGGGTCAGGTGAAGAGGATGTGTTGGTGGTGGTGAGGTGAGTACCGATAAGACCAAGCTGCCAAGTGGGCAAGCTTGAGGAGAGGGGCGGTCAACGTGACCGCATCCACGTCCACGTGACGTACCAGGGGGACAGCAAGTCGCGCCCCCAACGCCGCGATGCGCGTTTCTACGCCCCCTCGCAGGGCCGACCGGGTCGGTCGGAACTGAGGAGAGGGGAGTGTGGCAGTATTGACCCCCAGGTAGGGGGGCAACACGTGCCATGCAAGCGGCGGCAGGCCACGAGCCTGACCCGTTCCTCCCCATGCATTTGGGTCCGTTTTCCCTAAGTTAGGGATAGTTAGCTTAGTAGTAAATCTAACGTGGATTTGAGGGTTCTCTGCATTTTATCGTCTTGAAATTTTGTGTGGCCCGGTGGGCAGGTGCTGGGGTGGGAGATTCTGAGTGGCGAGATTCTGAGGGGACCCTGGGGGGATAAGGGGAGGAACAGCGGGGCTTGGCCTCGCTTCCCCGTCCCGACCAAGAAACTGTTGGCCCACACACCATCTTCTTGTTTGTCAGTGGGGGGATTGCCCCACAACAGGGACAGAGTGTGTGCGACTTGCACTTCTTCCGGTTCCCCCGACACGGGAGGCAGCCCTTGCGCACCTCCCCAACGTGGGTGTCGCGTGTGCGAGTGGTTTTTGCCACAGTGAGTGTTAGTAGGATTGTCCGGGCGTGTCAAGTCCACCGGGGACTTGGTGCCATGCTCGAGCAAGTACGATCGGCGTACCAAGCAAGTCGATCGGCCACGTGAAGGCGGACGGGCGGCACCCCGCGTCCTCGACGGGACAGCTGCCCGTGAGAGGCAAGGAAAGGGGTGTCGCAGTGAGTGGGAGTGAGGGGTACTGACCCGCACGTAGGTAGGGGGACCAGCCGTGGTTGGTGCCACACCGGGTCGGTAAGAAAATACAGACCTTTCTTCCCACAGTGTACGCCGCAGAGGTGACAGTGGAAAAGCGGGACTTTCCAAGAGCTCATCGGTGCCATAGCAACCACGTGGCCTACGCGAAGAGACCTACACACTCACCTCCTTTCCTGAAACTCTCCGCTGCTCTCTGGCGCTCAAAGAAATGCATGCGCACCGATTCATTGGCGGGGGGGGTAGAGGCAAGGCCGGGAACCCGCGTAAGGAGGTGGGGGTCGCCTTCCTCTCAGCTCCCTCCTCACGCGGCACCAGCAGTATGGCTGGAGCACAATAGGGATCCGTCGCACGTCCACTCTCAGGGAACACTCACCAAGGGGGATCGGCACCAACGTCACCGGGAGGCCAAGGTTGCTGTCCTTGGAGCGCAAGCCACGGGACCAAGATGGGAGCCCAAATGGGAGGGGTTTGTTGTTCTACCTTGGCCGGCGGTGGATTCGCCGCCGGCCCCCACGTTATAAACCCTCGGAGACACTACTAACTACCCTCCACCCCAAGATGCAAGTCCCTCTGGTCATACGTAACTTATAGATACCGTGACCAGTACGAACTATCAAATTGAAAGTTAAGGGTTAGAAGTAGCCCCCCTAATACTAGGGTTACAATACGGGCAACCATATTGCTACATATCCCCCCCTTAGATTCGGCCCGTCCTCGGGTCGAGTTGCATTCGGGTTACCGAATGTAAGTGGGTCGCGTGACCGTTTACCAGTCGGGTGGGGCTTTGCGCCCCGTCGCGACAGACACCCCTTTTCGAGGTTGTCTGAGGGGGGTGCCCCCCTTTGTGTGGTACACACACGATCCGTTTTCCGGACCGTTAAATTCCCGATGCGGGTTCTGTTCACGACCCCCCTTTCCGAGGGGTGGTGCAAGCGGATCCGCCACCAGGTGTCCGGTGGTAGGGGAGCCCCTCTTGTGTTACCGAGTGAATGGGGGCGGCCGCTCCCGCTCTTCGCGGGGGCGGTTTCGGGGTGAACCCCTCTTGGCTGCCCTGTACGGGGGTGCGGCCCCGGCCCGCCCAGGTGCCTGGGTGGAGCCCGTTCGTAGCCTCGTGGGGCGCGGGTTGACCCGCACGCCTGAGGCGCTTCTCGTGGCCGTTTGTGGTCATAAGCGCGGGCGCCCGCGCTTCCCTGGCTCGTCCGCGCGAGCGTTCCTCGTACCGGGTCGAGCCGGCCTCGGCTTTTTTGCAAGGGGCGCCCCTGCCACCCCGGTTGCACCATGTCGGACCCCCAGGTACCCGGGGGCGAGGACGACCTCCTGCCTGAAGAGGGGGAAGAGGTGATGGTGGACGACGTTCCCGTCTTCGCGACCGCCGCCGAGTGCTTCCTAGCGAGCTCGTCGGAGGACGAGGACGACCGGGTGACCGTTCGTGTGGCCCCGGACGGCGCGCCGGGCGGGTTGTCGTCCGTGTGTAGCGGCACGACGGCTCCGTCGGGTGGCGGACAACCGCGTGCAGCGGTGGCTTCCACCGCTTCTCCTCCGGCGGCCCGGATGGCTTCTGTCGCCGGTACCGGCGTGGCTCTACCTCAAGACGGTGTCGCCGGCGTGGCGGATGGTGGTGTTGGCCCCCCGTCCAGTCCGGCGGGTCAAGACGGCGCGGGTGCCCGCCCGGTTGGTGTGTCCGCTGCGGCGGGTAGCGGGTCTACCCGTGCTGCCCCCGTGGTACCCAGGTCGGGTCCGGGTGGCGGCGTTGCTGTGCCCGCGGTGCCGCGGGCGTCTGGTGGTCAAGGTGGGTCTACACCGATGGCAGTGGACTCCGGTAGTTACTCCGGGCGGGCGCCCGCCCTTCTTCTTCCTCCTCGGCCGCGTGCGACTCCGGCGCCGGCCCCTCTTCCGGTGGGGCATCCCCCGGCGCCCCCTATTCTTCCTGGTCCTGCCCGGGTTGCCCCGTTGGGTGGTGGCGTCGCCGTGACGGCGGGTCAACCCGCCATGTCGATGTTCGACTTGGTGGCTCGGGTTCGAGGCCTGACTGTGCAAGAGTCAATGGAGTCCGATGGGCGGATGCGGGTGGACTTCCACCTGCCCCATCCCCGTGGAGAGTCCTCCCGGCGCGTCAAGGTGGACCCGAGTTGGGAGCGGGAGTTGGTGCGGCTGGTCAACCAGCCGAACGCGGTGCGAGTGGAACACCATTGGATCCTGAGTCAGCCGGACGACCGGCATGCGCAGCTCTGGCGTACTCGGGTGGGACGGGGTGAGGTCTACCTCAACCCCGCCTTCGGGGTATGCGACCTGATTGCTCCCGCGTTGCCGCGGGAGATTGACTACCCGGCTAGTGCTCGGGGGATTGCGGCGGCGGCGGCGCCGGTTGCGTTTGGGGAGACGGTGGGCAGTACCGGTCGGTATCCCGACTTTGATTACTACCCGGGGGTATCCCCGTATCTGTTGTTGACGGCTCCCTACCCGCCTATGGCGGGTTTGAAGTCGGCGTCGAGCTGGCGACGTAACCATGGTGTCATGGCGGATGCGTTCCGCACGGATATAACGTGTGCGTTGCAGACCGGCAACGGTCGTGCGCCGGTATACACTCCCGTGCGCCCGCCGCTATGGCAGGAGGGGTGGGAACCCGCCCCTGCTTTCCGGTTTGACACCGGCTCCTGTCTCCGATACTTCGGGAGTGTGTTGGCCTCCCGGCCGGTCCACCCGTTGCAAGGTACCTTTACCCTTGAGGTTACCCTCGGGCAGGCGTCCTCCTTCTTGCTGTCCGTCCGCCGGCAGGGGCGCCTGTTCCATCTTCCGACGGGTGTCCGTCGGCACATCGCGCAGTTGAGCGTGGACCTGATAGCTGCCAAGACCGGGTTGGCCCGGGAGATCGAGGCTCTGCTGGCTGTTCACGATGCCGTGAACTGGGCTGGGGTGTTGGCCCTTCCCCCGTACCGGGACCCGCAGGCTGGGGCTACCCCCTTGCCTCGTCACTCGTTGCGTATCCGGCGTACTCAGCCGGGTGAGCCTAGTTGCCATGGGTGGGCGTCCACCGAGGCCGTTCCTGACCTGGGTATTCCCATGGTTATCCATGACCCTCTTCAGGTCCTTGCCCCGTGGTTCGGTAACCCGATACCGGCGGCGGTTGGCCGTCGTCCCCGAGAGTGGGGCTCTGCGGGTAGGGAGCGTGAGGTGTCCCGTCGTCGGGCGGAGCCCCGCCGGGGTTACGGTGGAGCCCCTTCGGTAGGGTCCTACCGAGCCTCGTATCAGGTGCCACCGGCTCCGGTGGTAGCCGTGTCGGCTCCTGTGGCTCCTCTGGCTGCGCCAGTGTCACCTCCCGCCCCTGTCATGAATGACGGGGGTCCCCGTCTCTGGTATGAAGGCGTTGACGCCCTTGTTGCCCGCGCAATGCGGGAGGGTCTCTCTGTTAGTTGGGGGGATATCCCCCCAGGTGCTGCGCTGGTTGGGTCAGCGCGTTGCTTCGGTGGCGTGCTTGACCGCCTCCAGAAAGCTCTGGAGGACGTGGAGGTTGGCCGCAGCACCCTCGTCCAGCTATGCACCGAGGTAACTCGGGTGATTGACCGTCGTGAGATTGCCGACCGGTGGAGCACGGAGGTGTACGCGCTTACGCGTGAGTGGCCTCCCTCGGGCAGTGGGTCTACCCACTGAGGAGTGCTATTGGTTGTGAGGTAGAGGGCCCCGGTGACCCTTATGGTAGCCGGGTTGTAGTGAGTATAAACTCATCCCCCGCTGGGGGCATTGCTTGCCTCTGTTTGCTGCCCTGGGGAGTACCCCTTCTGGCTCAGTGGTGCCTTACCTCCCGCCCAACTTCTTCCGGTTGGTTCATGCTTGGGGAAGTTATCCTCCCTCACTTTGTGTCTTGGCTTTGGGAGGTCATCCTCACGTGTAAGCCCTCTAGTTACTTCGATATTATCGAGGTTAGCCTTTACCTTTAAGTTAACTTATTAAGGTTCAGGTTTTACTTAGTTACCTAAGCTTGACTCTACTTAGTTGCCTAAGCTTGGTCCGAATTAGAAACCTAAGTCTGATTTGACTTAGAAACCTAAGTCTGCCGTAACCATGTCACACCCTACTTAGTAGGTATAAGCCTCACCCCCCAACAGCCGAAGTCGGTGTCGGTTGGGTTGTTACAGTAGGCGTCGTCGCCTCATGTAAGGCATGAGGAGTTGGCGGGGTATATTCGCCGCCTGTTCCCAGGTGGGTGAGCCGTATCCGACCCACATAACCTTCACGTACCAGGGTCCTGGTAGGTTCGGGTCGGTGTGTCCGACCACGCTCTCTACTTGGTATGGAATCCCATCCGGTCCCACCGGGTCATCTGACCGGTGGGTTGTAAGAGCTTCATGTAGCAACCCAGCCGGTACCGGCTGAGGCTGTTCCGGCTTCAGAGCAGGTGTGACATCATTCACACTGATGCGTTGGATCTCCGTATCGGAGTGTAAGATAACAGAGTGGTCATCTCTGTGGAGAATCTGGTACGGTCCCTTGACCGGTTGCATGAGCTTGTTCCCCCGGAACTTCTGGTGTCTGATGTAGACCCAGTCACCTGTTACCAGGGTTGCGTTGCGCACCCGTAACCGGGCGTCGAAGTTCTTCTTATATCGAAGTTGTGTTCTGTCAAGGGCACCCTTGAGCTTAGGAATCATCCACGATAGCTTGGCCAACCAAGCTAGGTGGATACGTTCGGCCGGTCCGCCCTTCGGTGTATCATACCGAGTGCACCTGCCTGGTGGCAGCGTCAGGTTACCGACGCCTAGTGGCATCACCCACTCCAGCGGAGCGATGTTTGTGCTCCGATGTGGCCTGGCATTGTATGCCAGGGTGAGTACGGACAGAAGCCTGTCCCAAGTGTTCGTGTGCTCGGCCACGTAACACTGTAGCATCTTGACGATGGTGCGGTTGAACCGCTCCACCTGCCCGTTGGTTTGCGGGTGGTAGTCGGATGCCCGACGTGGTTCGATACCGAACATGCCCAGGACCTTGTGCAGAATGCTGACGTAAGGTTTGCTCCGTTGTCGGAGAGGAGTTGCTTCATGACTCCGTATGCACTGATCCAGTGGTCAACCACTGCGTTCATGATGGTGTATGCCGTATCATTCGGGATGGCTGCCGCTCTTGACAGCTTGGTGAAGCGGTCAGACATGACCAGGATGTACCTGTTCCCTTCTTCCGTTACCGGAAGTGGCCCGAGTATGTCGATAGCGACTTGCTCGTTGGGCCCATCGGGTGGGAATAGCTTCATGGCAGACGCCTGCCTATGTAGACTCATGCGGTTACGCGCACAGGGGTGGCATCCCCTTACGTGGTCGACCACGTCGACGGCCATTGCTGGCCAGTAGAAGAACCTTCGCATTGCTGCGAACATACGTGAACCCCCCGGGTGTCCGGCTGTGGGGTTCTCGTGTTCTCGTTCCATGACGGCTTGCCGTAAGGACACGGGAACCACGACTTGATGTCGTCCATCGGCGGGTGCCCGCCGGTATATGAGTCCGTCTTCGTTCTCGGAGAAGATGCCGGCCGTACCGGCCAGGAGGTTAGCGCGATGACGTCTACAGTCGTCGTCATTGGCTTGTGCCTCGCGGAAGTCTGCGAGGGTTAGTGGGCATGCTCGGTGTGCCATGGTATGGTCAACCATACCTTGGGTAGCGTTACCCACCATGCAGACCGGTACCACCGGGATGTCCTCGTCCACCGGGCGGGTATCCCCGCTCGGGGTGTCGAGTCGAGACAATGCGTCTCCGAGATGGTGGGTTGACCCAGCCTTATACACGGTACGGTAGTCGTGCTCGGCCATTTTTAGCCTCCATCGGGCTAGCCTCCCATGGCTATCGGAATCCTTGTCACCAAGGTTGAGGAGCCATCGTAGGGGTTCGTGGTCGGACCTCACGATGAACCTGGAGCCCTCCAGGTATGGACGGAGCAGTTGCACTGCCCATATAACTCCGAGGCATTCACGCTCGGTGGCACTATAGTTACGCTCAGCCGGGTTGAGTGTCCGGCTGAAGTATCCTACCGGACGTAGGTCCGGGATAACGCTATCGGTACCGATCAACGTCTCCCCCTGTAGCAGGGTGCATCCCACTTGGGTGTCGCACGCATCGACATCGATGACGAAGGTACCCCGTCGGTGCGGTAACGCAAGGACGGGTGGGGATAGTAGGGCTCGCTTCAGCGACTCGAATGCCTCCTCTTCGCTAGGCGAAGGGGGTTGGAGTACCTTGGGCAGGATACTGCTCGTAAGAACCGTTAACGGTTTAGCTATCCGAGCGAAGTCCTTGACGAACCGTCGGTATACATTGCACATTCCCAGGAAGCTCTTGAGCTGCGTCTGGGTGTTAGGGAACCGGGCATCCCGGAGTGCCCGGGTATTGGCTTCGAGTACCCCTAGTTTACCAGGGGTTATCTGGTGGCCCAGGTACTCGACCGTCTGTTGGAAGAAGGCGCACTTCTTCAGACGCAGGGTTACCCCGGCGTTCCTCAAGAGGGTGAGTACCTCGTCAACGTGTTGCACATGGTCATCCATGTTACGTGCGAAGACGATGACGTCATCGAGGTACACTAGGCAGTTACGCCACTTCATCCCCGACAGTATAATGTCGATAGCCCGCTGGAATGTAGCGGGGGCGTTGGACAATCCGAAGGGCATCCTTAGGAACTCGTACACTCCACTGTGACAGACGAATGCCGTCTTGGGGATATCCTCGTCCGCCACCGGGATCTGCCAGTATCCGGCATTTCAGTCGATGGTGGTAAACACCGTAGCTTCCCCCAGGGAGTCGATGCATTCATCCATCCTTGGTAAAGGGTAGGAGTCCTTCTTGGTAACCAAGTTGAGGCGTCGATAATCGATGCAAAACCGAGGGGTTTGATCCTTCTTCGGTACGATAACGACTGGGGCACCCCACTCCGACATCGAAGGTCGTATCACATTCGCTTCGCTCATCCTCTTCACTTCTCCATCAACGATCTCTCGTTGCATAGGTCCCGCTCGGTGCGGTTGTGACCGGGCGGGGCGTGCGCCTGGTACCAGGTCTATACGATGTTGGGTTGCCCCAATGGTACCCAGGGCTCCGCCTGTCCACATGACGTCATGCTTTCTTAACATCCGTCGTACCCCTTCGGCTACCGAAGGGGGAAGGTGGTCGAGGTCAGCCTCGGCCAGTGCCTTCAATGCTTCTTGGTCCTTCGGCGGAATATCCGCCGGTAATGATGGTCGACTAGGCTTCCCGTCATCGGGTTGCTGTTGCTCGGTGGTCTCGGCGACCGCCAGCACCTCAAGTGGGTCCACTTGACCTTCCTTGTCAGGGGTAAGGATATCTCCTTCGTAGAGCTCGGCAATCCCGAGGATAGTTCCCTTCGGGAGGGTGACTGCCTTACGGCGATAGTTCGCCATCACTAGGAGGGACGACCCTCCTGATGGGAGGTCTATGAGACCGTTGGCCATGGTCAACCCATGGCGCTTGTACGTCCGCAAGTTGGACTTTACTCTGCAGATGCCTGCGAGGTCACAGTTAACCGGGAGGACTGTCTCCGACAACGGCTCAAAGCGAGTTTGCTTGGCCAACCGAAGTGTCTTCGGCTCGACACTTGCGTACACCTCAGCCACGTTAACGTGGCTCCCTTGTAGCGTCAGGTCCCTGACGATAGCCGTGTGTCCTCGCTTCGTCCCGTCGGCTTCTTGAAGCTCGACGGTCCTCCGGCCTGGCCGGATTGCATCAACGTGAACGTTGATGAAGGTGCACCCCAGTATGCAGGGCACCGATAGGGTCCCACACACCAGGAAGTCGACTTCCGTGGTGAGTTCCCCGATGGTCACCCGCAGCGACATCGCTGCGGTCGTACGAATGAGGCGACCATTCGCGTCCTTGATGGTGGGTCCCCGAGTCACTCTGACTCGCGGAAGCCACTTGTCCGGGAGGGTATCCTTCCGGATAAGGTTGGGTCCAGCCCTTGTATCCAGGACAGGGTAGTACGATCGTGTCGACTGGGGGTCAACCCCCAGTGTGGCTGATACCTTGAAGTTCTCCAAGGTAA